>LUKR01001664.1:0-11908 GCA_019395275.1 Puccinia brachypodii
GATTAATCACTCAAAGTAAGAGTGATTTAATATTGAAGGGATAACCCAAAGGGTACCTGTAGGCGCCCACAGACGTGTGCAGCGACAGGGGAGCTTTGGGGAGAAAGCTCTGTAGTGATGGGGATCTGTAAAAAGATTCTCTAAGGAAAACCTAGCCTTGGGCTAGATGGGTATTAGTGTTAGACTAGTTGTTCAGCTAGTCCTTGGACTAATTCCTGGGCTACTCTGATCTAAGAGTAGCAGATCTTCCTGGGTAAATCAAGGGTTAATATAATTATTATACTTTAAATACTGATACATTAAATTAACCTCTGAATTGATAAATAATACTACATATTATTTAACCTTTGAATTGATGAATATTAGTACATAATATTTAATAATAATAATAATAATAATAAGGGAGTGTTAATACAATATTAATATTGTATTGGTGCCATAAGGGGGTAACAATAAGGCAAGGTAGTGTACTGTAATTGAAAGATAAGTTAATGTAGCTGAGTGATACAGATAAGAGGGCTTATCTGTAGAACACGTGTAACTTGCAGTTACTTGGGACATGTCAGGTACTGTGACATAGGCTCTGTGGCTGAAAATATAAATATACAAGGTACAGCTTACAAAGAGATGAAAAACAAGAGACTCTATCTAAGCATAATGATATGAATATAGTGAAAATAAAGTCAATATAGGCATAATAATTGTCAGCTTGCTACTAGACCAGAGAAAACCTTACACAGCAACAAAATAAACCATAAAGCAGAGAAATAATAAAGAAAAACAAAAAGTTCATTTATATTCATAAAAATTAACCATAGTCACTTACTGAAAGTATCACAAAAATGTCACTCCTTCAAGTCCCACGTAAAATTCCCAGACAAAACCCTTTTTCCATGAAATAGATACAAAGGAAACCCTGAAAGAAGAATAGTAGTGACATGGGAGAAAGAAACAGCGCCCCAAAAGACTTAACACAAGATATCAAAAGTATTTGAACATTAAAATTACAGAATAGGGGGTATCAAATATGACCAAATACACCATTATGTAATTGACTGGTTTCCAAAAAACCACCATTTTCAAAACCTGTTAGTTCTTCACCTGTTATGCTTTGGGACCCACTGATGAAAAAATTTCTTTTTAGATAATTGACTGGTTTATAATTGTGGGTTTGGTATATTTGATACCCCCTAATAAGAATATCAATACAAACTAAAAATTCATTTAAAAGAAACACAAATACATGTGATTGGCATGGAAGGATAAGTAATAAATATCAAGTGAAAAAAGATTGACACTGTTGAAAGCATATGTATTCAAATTACTCATTTGATTAGAATAACAAATAAAACCAGAGAAATATTACATGCAAATAGTAATAGACTGTTTTTTTGCAATTCAATTAAAGATGAAACCTAGAATACAAGGCACAGTAAATACAAATTAAAATGACATCATTATTTGCAAATGATTCCCCCCCAAATCATTACTGATAACAAGGGAAGAATGAATACATAAAAGGAGAAGCAATATCCCCCCTCTTCACCTTTTCTCCTCAAATTTTTACACACAGTCTTTTCCTGAATTATTACGCAGATACAAGGTATACATTGTCTTTGCTTAATAATATTAGTAAGTGATTATTTTTCCAAAACTCCCCAGCCATCAAAATCTTCTTTCCACCAGCATATTTGCTCCACATCATCACTATACCTTGAAATCTCTTTGATCTTATTAAGAATATTATTATAAGTATTTCCTCCAGAAAAATCAGACAAAATTACACAGTTAGAATCTGTATACTTTTGCCAGGAGTTTTTTCTGCTTTTAATTCTTTAAAATAAGAATAAAATCCAATTAGGTTACCAAGACAACCTGTGTCTCACCCCCAGGTCCCAATTCTACTTGAGGACCCACAAACATCCCTTCTTTCAGGCCCCTCTTAAAAATGTTAAAAACCTTAAATAATAACTTAAGATTTAATTCCTGTTTTTATTAATTTTTATTCAAAAATTATACACTTTTCATTCTTGCAGTGCGTGTAGCTATAAGATAATCCTTATCTTGGCATCACTGCGCCTGAAAATAATCAAAAGAATAATGCAAGAATCATAATAAAAAAAGATAATGCATGCAGACTGTGTAGTAAATTCAATATCAAACTGTGGAGGTATCACCAGGGGAGTTTCCTTGGCACTTGATAGGTGGGTGCGAAGGAAAATGCCCTGGTGTATGTTGTATTTACGTAAAGACTGACACCTTGAAGTTTGGTACATGAATGGGATGGAAAGCATGGGAGTCAGTACTTCTGAGGCAAATACTATCTATTGTTTTGTGACTATTTTTTCATTTATTATTTTTGCCTAGTGGTGGTGAGATAAACTTCAATTGATTACTACATCTATTGTTGCTGCTAGCAACACTGTGTTGCTACACTAAGCAAATGCTAGTGGACATTAACTGTAAGTGAAGCACTTTGTTTCTCTTGTCAATTTGTGTTAGTTTTAGCACAGAAATGGGCCCACTACACTAAAATCAACAATAACAGAGATAACACCACTTCCATTATGTTAGTGGGGCTAAAAGGGGTGTTATCACTTTTAGCCACCTTTCACACACATGTCCCTTTTAGTTTCAGCAACATTTTTCTAACAACTAGCACAAAAAACTTTTAACACCCGCAGTTCTGGCTATATGTTGCTGGTAGAATGGTAGTGGATGTTGTAGGTCCGGTGTACAAACTCCACATTTGGAGTACCAGGGATTCAAGAGGAGGAAAGGGAGGATCAATGACAACCATGACAAACTAGGCCACAACAAATTTGTAAAAAATAAAAAAATAAAATTGTTTTTTTTTCTAAAAAAATCTTTGATATTCATTTTGCGGGAGTGGGAGTGATCAGAAATTAAAGAATGGGACACAAGAAGGATGATTATGAATGGAAATATTGTAAAAAATGGTTACCAGATGTTTCTATACAGCTGTTCAGTGGGGCATTCACCAGTCCACATTACAGTCAAGCACTAGAATCTTACTGTTTTGACTACAATCTGGCCAACCAACCTGGCTCACCCTTTTTAGGTTCCATTTTTTTTAGAATCATTTTTATTGTGTTACATTACTTAATTTCTGATCACTCCCACTCCCCCAAACTTAATATCAAAGATTTTGAAAGAAAAAAAAATCTACTTTTTATTTTTTACAAATTTTTACAAACTTTGTTTTTTATTTTTATTTTTTCATATTCATTATTGGGAGACTATTTTTCACCATCTGACCAAATCTTGTCACTTCAGGTTTGTGTTTTGAAGCTCTGAAATCCAAAACAAGCCGCCATTTTTTACTGTCTACCCACTGTACAATTTGAGATCATTCAAACCCTTTTTGCCGAAATGCCTAGCGTGCTTCATGTTGCCGCTTGTCATCATGCCAGACCCCTTCTTTTTTTGCTGAGACACCTTGCGCTGTTGCTCCGTTGCTTCGAAAACTAATTGCCGCCACCGTGTCAGATATCGCCTGTTGCTTAGCCGCATGGGCGACCTATTTGGCATGATATAGTTTTGCGCGACTGTCGGATGCAGTATCATGTCTTCTCTTCCTTTAATCAGCTGTGTACAGGCAGGTAGGTGTGGGCCTCCACCTCCCATATAACTGCCTTTGAAAATTGTTCATAACATTCTGCAGGCTCAACCGGTACCTCCAACTGCTTCGCCGGCCTCCAAGGTAACGCCACCTTTCCTCTATTCTCGTTCAAATCATTGAAGCCGACTTAAAACCTTATTGGTTTGTAATCTGATTCCTGCGGCGCCACTGGCCTACCAGGCGCTCGTTCGATAGTCCAGCTATCAGGTTTCTGCCGAATCGATATTGAAAAGGGTCGCTGCGCGTTGTCATTACTCTGATCCACTTTGTAGTACTGCTTGTACATATGGAAGCCGATAGGGGACAACAATCGCGCCAACCTGAAATCGCGCCAATCGCGCCATAACACAAAAAAAGCACGCAGCCTACTGTACAACCTGTAACACGTTTCACCCTCACCCTAATGTATTTTAGTTAGTTTCACATTACACATGTGATCTCGGCATTACTTCCGAGGTGAAATATATAATCCAGATACATCACCAAAACAACATATTGCCCCCCCCATCAACTACTAAAGCCCCCCATCAACTACTAAAGAAACATAACACTCCATTTCTTTCTCCAAGCCCATAAGATGTTGATCAAAGTGGTACACAACCCATTATATGACCACTGTAGAAATGGTCATCAAAAGTATTCAGGTACATTCACCACTCAAAATCAGTCATTGAGAGGGAGACAGACCAATCTGGATGACAAGTCCGGCTTGTATATCAAGATAGCTTAATACAGATGTAAAAATACACTTCTAATATACACATTTGCATGTACAAACAATGGGACATATTGCCGCCCACATGCTGTGATGAAAAAATTTGTACACTTTTTGGATTTCTTTCCCTATATCAAGAGGGAACTGTAGCACACTTCTCTTCCCTCAGCATCATGGCTACCTGCTCTAAGTGCCAAAGGTGGACTAGCCGGCCAGCTTTTGGTGGCTGGTGCCGTAGATGCATAGATTCATCAGGCATGCACTTGACTCCACCTAGTAGATCCCGACGTGCGTTTGCTGCTGTGCCTCCACTCGTTTATCTCATTTCGACGCGCCTCCACCCTCCCCGGTGTCTTCCTGTCTTCTCGATCTGTATTACTGGCGATTACTGCTGCGTGCTTGCCTCCCCTTTTCGTTCGCCTCTGCGTGACGTTGACGCCCAGCTTGACTCCAACCCACTACTTCTTCAGTGTGGCTGTGTTTCGCCGAAGGAGGCTCACGCTTCGCGTTCGACGCACAGCCTCACGCCGAAGAAGGAATGAGCTTGTGTTAGACTAGCGTTGACGCAAACAACACGCGTTTTGGGCTGTGCCGATCTCTCCGCCGTCATCTGGTGGCCTTCCATGTGGGACTTCGTGTTGGCCTGTAGACCCCCTCTAACCTGAATCTGTATGCCCTATACACTTGTTCTCCTAGCATTCATGGGCTGGGCTGTTTATCAAAATGGCTTCAACGGAGAAACGCTTTTTGTGCTATCACACATAGTTTGCTAGATTACTTGGTCAAATCCATCTCTATTCATCAAGATGCAAAAGAGCGCATCCATTTTCGTACAAGCCAGGCAAGTTTCAGTCAGCAAACCTTTGACGTTGATTTCTTTCCACATACCCCATTGGATCAGACTCTGGGATTACCCAGATCAGTCAGGATCAATCTCCTTTCTTCTACCTACCAAACATTCTGAATATGTCTATGTGATTGCGTGTATGATTGTCACAGGGTATAAAACTTAGATCAATACCTGCCTGAAAATGACATACAATAATAAATTAAAACTAAACATAAATTAAGTAAGAACAAGAAATCAAGAAACTTAAATTTAAACATAATAAATAAAATAAATAATTAAAGCAAATAGAAGGCTATCATTTTGGGGGTTGAGGAGGTTCTATGCCTTTCTGGGTTTCTCGACGGACTTTGGTTTCTTGGGTGACCACGAATGGCTACCGGAACGGGGACAGTACTTCCCGAAACCAGATTTGAACTTTCTTCCTCTTTTGGGATCAATCACCGTTGGTGGTCGGTGAATCATGTAAGTATCTCGTGCCTGAGAGAGAAATGACAAGCGTTAGCCAAGAGCTTATTTTGTCCTTTGAATTCCAGAAGTGGAGAATAGCTTACATATGCTGCTTCACCAGATTGATCCTCATCAATACCTTTCACCTCACTTTCGGAATCGACTCTAAAGCTGCAAAAAGGAATCCGATTGATTACCATCATGCTAAATTTTTAAACAAGTCAGTGAAGTTTTTTTACATTTAGTTCTTCTTGCATGACCTGTAACTAACATGAGATAAGTGACGATGAAAGACCAGGATCCCCCGGCTGCAACCCAGGCGAGCTGCTTATACATCTGCCTCCAGTTTTTGTCAATCAGTCCTCCGTCTATGACGGTAAAGCCGTCTGAACTTGCAATACTTTTTTGGGCGAAAATCCCAGTCAGTAGAACCCCAACAGCACCTGAGGAAATGAAGGGTAAACTGAACATCAGTTCAAGGTTTCTTGACCTGGTAGTGTGCACATTCAGAATGTACCTGAAGTAGCGTGTCCAGCAAAAATATCCAATCCATCATCCCATGGAAGTTTGTCGCGATAAGCAATGATCAAGTTGGAAACAGCAGCCGCGAAAACACCTACCACAATAGCAGACGAAGGACCGATAAAGCCTAAATTTCAAAATTTTAATCAGAAAAATTGTTAAACTTCCTTTGGATCAAAGAATGGGTTCTAGCTTACCAGCTGACAGGTTCAAAGTAGGATGAAAGAAGGGAAAGAACAAATAAAGGAGTGAATATGAATAGTGGTGTGGGTGTACCGTTTGGATGCTGGCTGGTAAAGCTGCTCACCCGGTGCTGCTATCGCTACCAAACCGCAAATTGCCCCCACGCAAAACCCTACGAGTGACCACTTTCTTTCTAATCGGAAATCCCTACAACGCAAGCAAGATTAGAAAACAGTTTGTTTGTGTATAAAAACTGGATTACCTACATGACCAGGAATGTTACCCCACCAGCGCACGCAGCCACTGATCGAAAGAAGTTGCATGAGAAAATATAACGATCCGTAGTAAAATAAAGGAGGAAGAGAACTACGTACAATGTGTGTTGAGCATGACCATTGCCCCGCGCACATTTGCCAATGTTCCACCACCGCTGAGACCTAACCAACCAAACCATAATAAGGTAGTTCCAAGGACCACGTGAGGGACGTTATGGGGATGCATCTTGACGCCGTATCCGCGCCTTCGTCCAATGAAAATCGAATAAGCCAATCCGGTCATACCAGCGCAAAGCTCCATCGAAACACCTCCACTGAAATCGAGTACCCCCCATTGGTACGCCCACCCATTCGGGTTATATATCCAGCAATTTATGGGACAATATACCAACGTTGCCCAAAAAAACATAAATATGATGGTAGGCCCAATTCTCCCCCTCTCTGCTGCAGAGCCGATAGAGACAGCACCAACGATAGACGCTTGCATTTGTTGAATGGTTGCGAATACTATTTGAGGTACCTTCAAAATCAAAAATATGGCACAGTGAGCAGGGAGTATACCCATAAAGAGAGTTTATGAAGAAGGATTTTGAAGACTGACTCGGTTGTTGGCTAATATATCTGGCTCTGAAAACACGTTGGTGTACCCAACATTGTCTAGATTACCAATAAATGGGCTAGCAGTGTGCGAGAAGGCCAGAGAAACTGTGGATTAAATCATACAAGTCGTGAATTAGCGATACGCACAGGTTAGATCAGTGAAAGTAGGCTCCACTTACATCCCCAGAACCAAAATTGAAGTGAGACTACCTAAGTGCGCACAAGTTGATAATTCTCTTTAGTTACATACAAGCCGGGGTTTGGGATAAATATCTTCGATAGGGGATAAACTCACAGCCATGGCCAGTAGGGCGAGAAGCAAGAGGGACAGCGCATTTTTGCCACGTACCGTTCCACTGTACACAAAAGCAAATCCAGGGACTATCAACCTAGATAGCATGCCATTTGAAAAAATTCTGAATGAGCTGCATTTTCCTACTGAGGTCGCTCTAAACGCTTGCAATCGATTATAATGGGGCTCAAGCGAAAAAAATGATCAGATAATAAAGTTTCTCACCAAGTCATAGCGGCACAAATGAGTACCCATGCGATGTCTCCGGGATCGTAAGCGAATATTCGACCGTCAGGTTCCAAAGCGATGACATCTGTGCCTTTGGTAGATAAAATCGACTCTGGACCTGTAAATAATGTTGAGTTGGTGTCGGCCAAACTGCCATACGTCAAAAGAGGCATCGAGAGGTGAAGTTGAAGGTCAGCTCGCTGGAGATGTTGCCAGTGCTGCTGTACCGAAGCAAGAAATTCCAATCGATCAAAGAATCGAAGAAAGGAAAGGGGGAAAACACAATGCTGGAAAGCAATTTGCTGAGCAAAAAAAAAGTTAGGAATACAATCTCGGAGTACACTGTCCAAGCTACGTGCTTGAAGTTATCACTATATGTTACCAAAATAATTGGTGGATGATAGTATACGAACGGAACGCATCTCGGTTTCTTCTACCACGCTGGCCAGGCGCACTGTCAGCCCCGACGGCTGATAATCCCGATTTGAAGATTCGACTAGCCTGGTTGAACATCACCAGCCATGGCGCTCAACTGCTGTCTCCACCCCAAAGTTCATGGGCACCATCCCCACCGCCAGTGACGGTCAAGAGGGGAATCTTAACTCCTGTCTCTTTCTCTCTCCATTTTCATATAGGCAGAAGAGAATGATCCGTGATCGGGCCGCCGTCAAAGAAAGCGCCACTCTGAACCCCCTCCCACCGCCGCAAGCGACCCCCAACACTACCCACAATGACTCCTGGGGAAGGAGGCAAGTGCACTTGAGTATCCGCCTTGGGACCCAATCACCAGGCCAGCTTATAGAGTGGACTAGATAGTTTTACGAGTACCCATGATGGCGACGTCAGGTGCGCAGCCGGTCCTCCCGATAAACGTAGCTCTCATTCGACTATCAAACATCCTCAAGCGACCCAACGCGACAATGCTAGTAGCGGACTAGTTTCGCCATCATTGAATTGTATGAGACTCAGCTCACGAAAATCATCATCAACGCTCTGTTCAAGCTGCGCTTCCCAATAAACCTAGCTCGAACCCTTCGCTCTCATTCTCTTGTTGCCAACAAACCCCTCCTCAGAATGGCTCATGGAGATCTCCAAGCTGAAATCAAGGAGACCATCCAATACCCAAGAAAATAAAGGTGAATTCACTACCAGCGCTCAGGTTTGGTGTCAACCACCGAGATCGACATCCTCCTCACTAGTTCCAGGTGACGATGAGGGAGATGGGGGAGTTGGAAATGGTATGGGTGGTGTGGAACTACTCTTTTCAGAGTCAGAGCTTGAGAGGGATGAGTGCTTGAAGGGCTGCCTCTCTAATAGCTGGGGAGAGCAAGAGCACAAGACAAGAGAATATTCTTGCTTATTTTTATGGCTACACTAATGAGGATCTTTCTTCTTCAATCTAAAGCTATGAAATAATATGTAACAGTCTTCAATATTCAGTCAAGTAACAGGGCCAATCACTCCAAGTGTTGGAATTTTGTCTCAGCTCCTTCTCTTTCTTGTTTTCTTTTTCTCTATTATTTAATTACATATGTCACAGGACATCTCTTGCTTCTCTTTTCCATCATGTTCTTTTCAGTAACATCTCACCTGTCACTCAAGTTAGTCAGCTCCCTGTTTTTACCATAAGTAGTGTCTTACCTGATTTGAAATTAAACCATTGGTTCTTTACTTCTTGAAACTGATCCTGTCTGGGGACCCTTTTCCTCCCCAAAACAGTCCAGAGACCATAGTGCCCTATCTCCACTTCTCTCCGGTATCAAGAAGTTTTACAAACATTGTTTGTTTCTTTTTGACTTTTAGTCCTAATTTCAACACCAAGGATGGCAAGAAATCTAATAAAAATCCACTCTAATAAGATACCCCAAGTATACTCCAAATGTTGATGGACATATATCTCGGTGATGGTAAATGATCAATCCTCTAATTTCAATACTATGAGGGATGGATGGATAGATTATACAGTGGGAGGAGAGCCTCTATTTGTGATAAACTGATTCTAATATGAAATGAGAAACTGATGATTTGGCCTGTGCCTGGTGTGAACTAATCTAGAAAGAAGAAGGAAATAAACTGTATAGTGTAAAATACTTTAATTCTAATATGTAATGATCTTCTAGACAACTGATGTGCTTGTATATTTATCTGTAGAGGATGACAAGAATCTAGAATCTGAAAGAAATGAGGGGAAAGCTTGAGGGTTATTGTGATTCTAATATAAGATTGAAGAATATGGAAGAATATGGCTTGAAATAAGAAGGATGAAAAATTAAAAGATTAGAACTGAATGTGAAAATGAAAGAGAATAAATTAAAAATAAAAAAGTGACTATGAGAATAAGAAGAATGAAATATGAAATCAATCAGAAGAGAAATGATGTGTAGAAGATAAGTGTAAAAGTGGCTTCTGAATTGAAAATTATACAAGAATGAAAGAGATGAATGTGAAAGTGATTTCTGAAAATAAAAGAGTATGAGAATAAAGAAAGAGACTGTGCTATAGTACTGATATGTGTGAATTAAATGAATATGTGGAAAAGAAAAAGGAATATGAAAATGGGAGGAATAAAATACAAAATGATTGTAAAGAGAAATGAAAAGAAACGAATGAATGAATAAGAATATCATAACTGTATGGAAGCATGTAATAAATGTATCTTTCTTCTCTGATGAACATTTATTTCTGTGAATATCTAAGAATTTTTAAGGTATTAATAGAATGTGGGTAAAGACTAAACACTGGAAAAGAAACTTTATAAAAGATAAAGAAGAAACCTTGAGAATTTGGGTATTTTTCTTGCTTGGGAAAGTGTCTGAGCTGAGTTCTGTGATTTGAGGAGTTTTGAAGCCAAGGAGCCTGTGATACTTCTGTATTATTCAGCTGTTGTGTATGTGTGGTGGTTTTGATTGGCTTACCACAGCGGGGGAGACATCAATGCCCAGCTTACAATTTAAAACTTCATGAATATTGCTACCAAGAATTTTGCTGATGAAGAGAGTAAACGAGCTATATATAAACAGAAATCACCTTGTTCTTGGAGTCTTTCTCACTGTTTTGTAGTCTATTCATCAGGTTCCCTTTTAGCAAGACTATTACTTTGGTAGACCTTCTTTATTCAGAGTCTTTCTCTTCTTTCTGGGACACTATTGACTCAAACAGAAAAAATGGAAGAGTCGAGAGAATGTACAGTCACCTACCAGATGTTTATGACCACTTGTTTTTTCATTTCAAGAGGGGAGATCAAAGACTTGAAGTCATGAAGTTTGGTGAAAGGGTGGAAAATAGGCGTCCAATAATGAATATGAGAAAATAAAAACAAAAAACAAAAAACTGAAATGTATGAAAAATAAAAACCAGGCTATCAAAAAAAAGAAAACTTGAATGGTTTTTTCAAAAGAAAATTGTAATATTGGGAATGATAGCATAGGATCTGGAAGAAATGATAATAAATGAAAATATCAGAAAAATGGACTGCTGGATGGTCCAAAACAAGAATTGAGTGGGTCATTCATCAGTAAATGTGACATTCTGCAACGGTGGGTAGTTATGCTACCCATATTGGTAGTGTAACGTTATCATAGCCTTTTTTGGGATGTTAATGAACTTGGTACCTGTAACAGCCCTCCTTTACGGTGCCAATTTTGTGTTTATTTCATTTTTGGGAGCTGTTACGGTACTATGGCTGTGGCGGTTGCATTTTTTTTCTCAGTTACAATATCACTAGGTTGGGATGATTTTTGTTACGGGTAACGGATAAAGATGTAACAATTTCACTACATAGTTGTTCTACTTTTTTGAAGGTAATAAATCAGCAAAAGCTTGACCTGCTTCTGAAAATGCACCTGACAGGGATACTTCCTCACGTAACCACATGAGGCTGCTAATGCAGTGCGACATTGTGGATGGAAGTAAGCAGCCACAATTGCTACTACACACATTGACAGCAGCTGAGAAGAGCCTCTCAACAGCACAAGAGCTGCCAACTGATCCTAAATATGATCAGGGCATAGTGGCAAGTATTGTGTCAGAGTGTGGTCACTTACAGTAGCTGTACTGTAGAGATTAGCACGCTGATGAAAGATCCAAGGTGAGTGGTGACGTGAATATTGGTGTAAAAAGGAATCCTCAATCAGTAAAGTCTTGCACTGAGAGG
>LUKR01001668.1:0-11890 GCA_019395275.1 Puccinia brachypodii
GGGCTCTGTGGCTGACAATCTTGAATGATGTCTCCAGCGCCCGCACAGTTTTTCTTGGAATTGTTGGCTACAAGGTTACAGAAGTCCAGAAAGCTGATTGATCCAGCCTGAAACAAAAAGGCAAATTCCCCGTTTGATGACAGCTTGTCACACACACACACTGGATCCCCTTTTTGGGAAGTAAACCTTTAACCTTGCTGTGCAGCAAATCATCTGTGACTGCATGCAGGGAAGCAATTAAAGCCCACAGTAAGAAAAGACAGGAATCCTTGGTCCAAAAAAAAGGGAATGCAAGACTTACACAGAGTTTGGTTGGCTTGGGCCCCATGTGATGGATCCTCCAATTCTCAGAGGCTGGATGGTAGCCCAGTGGTGGATTCTCTTTTCCAAATTGAAACATTGCTTGTTGTTGAGCCTCAATTCCTACAGTCAATAGATTGGGCCGGTTTTGGGGAGCAGATGGGTAGCCGCCTAGCACTGGCTTGGCCTAGCCATTGGGATTGTGAGTGCCCAGCCAAGGTGGTTGCTGTGGTCCAGATGACTATCAATGAGGCCATCATGGCCTTGCAAGGTAAAAAATAAAAATCAAAACTGAAACTCAAATTGAGAACATCCAGGATTTTTGTGTGAAAATTGTGCAAATCCATCCAAGGATTCTTCAAACAAAGATAATATAGGGGGTATCTGATGAGCAGATAGCCTCTGCTAATATTTGTGTGCTCTCACCCCGATCATCCAACAAGATAACACAAGAGGTGTCACAGAAAGCAAATACTGTTTGAGCATCCAAACTCAAGATAGACAACCCCCAACTACCCAAAATTCAGGCTACTGAACATGCGGAGCATGTAAGACTGGCTCTCAGCTATTGAAGAAAGCAGGACAATCAATGAAAAGCAGCTCAACAGGGAAAAAGCACTAGCACCAAGCTTACTCAGCTTATAGATGCTAATGGAAAAGGAATCATGGATAATGTTAGGGCAGCATTCAGATTGAATGCACGTAAGAGGAAAGCATTGCTTGCTGAGTACTGATTGAATGCACGTAAGAGGAAAGCATTGCTTGCTGAGTACTCAGCAAGCAAGAAGCACAAGTGACGCTTGGAAAGTACAGTTTAAGGAGAGTAAAGCTCACTGAAAAGGCAAGCATCCTCAAATGCTTTGATAGGAGAGGTGGACCCTCCAGACGAGTCCACACCCACCAATGGTGGGCTTTAGTATAAATAGACCACAGCCATTGGACCAGTTGTATCTCTCCTTTCTATTATCATCTCATCATAACATTGTATATACAAACTTATCACACATCATGTAACTGGTAGCCTTGCTCAACAGTAACAAACCAAAACAATCTAAAGAATAATCAACTAATCTAACAGTATCAATTATGTGACATCTAAAATCTTAAAACCCCATTATCTCCTAAATGAACCCATTATTGATGATGAAAATATTTTCCAAAGAAGCACTTCTGTGCCTTCCAAAATGTCATAAACACAGATTTAAAAATTATGGATTAGTTCAAGTCCAATTGAGGTATGAAGTTTTCAGATTTAAGATATTTGATACCCCCAATTTTTTTTTTCTTTTGTTTCAAATTACTTTGTACATCCCCCAATCAACCAATCCCCATGAAAATTGTAATTTTCAATGTGTGGTATTTTTTTTTAAAAATCAAGTAATACAAGTGCCATAAACATCTGCTAGGGCATTGTACTATACTTTTTTGGGCTCTACAGAAGTAGTAGAGTTCAAAAATATAAAAAAAGAAATTTTTTTGGGTGCCAGATTTGGAATGGCAGTCCAGAATCCCATATTATGTATGGGGTCATATGTACGTAGTATGGTTTTATATTGTATGTACTAGATATATAACAATCACACTACATATTAGAACTGATGAAAACTATAGATATATAACAATCAGCCTACATATTAGAACTGATGAAAATGTACAGTGGGCAGACAGAAGTTACTGCCCCACTGGTTTGAGCTCTAGAAACTCAACACACCAGCTCCAAGTCATGTGACTGAGTCAATTCGTTCAAAATAGGCTTAAAAGAATGATTATCCAAGTGTAGTAAATTGAAAGCTTCAAGGGTTTCCCCCGGGACATTGTTGGCCCAAAAAAAAAATGTTTTTAATTGCACCCAAACACTTGTGTGCCTTGTGCAGACCTCCAAGCCCCGTCAAAACGGGATAAAAGAGGCCGGAGGGTCCACCTCCAAGTTGTGCAAATGCAGGAGCTGGGAGGGGCCGAATTCGGGAGACCCCCGTCCCAATCAACTCAGTGGGCAAGGAGAGGTCTGAGGATATACACTCTACACCAACCAACCACTCCTTTTATGTCTGTTCTCCTGCCCGTCTGCTTCGTTACCTGGCATCAGCCTCCTCGCTTTCGGTATAACTTTCCCCCTTCACACCCTTCCCAACCCTGTTCTTTCACTATCTCTACTCAGCTCTCCTTTCATCCAGCCCTGCCCATCTTCTCAGTTTCTCTTTTCATCTACTCAGCCACCCTTGCCCAGTCCTGTTCACTATTCTCCCCTGATAATTCACTTAATACCCCATGTCCCATACCATTCATTTGACCCTGTTTGGTCACAATTTTCTGATTCTGCATTATTCAAAAAAAAGCAGAATCACCATGGAATTCGATGATAATTTGGTATCAGTATTGAAGGTTCTTTTCATGTTTATTTTGAATATTTATGTTTTTATATGTATATAAATATGTACAAGCTGTTATGGAGAAGTGAAAAATAAAATAAATAAAAGCAAGAACGACTTCAAAAAAAGGTAGAAAGAAAAAGCAAAATATATGTAAGGAAAAGAAACAGGAACAGGACATAGCTGGTAATATCCATGTATCTGCTGAATACATCAGTTTGGTAATGAGAGATACGAAAATATAGGAAGGCAGAGGATACTTCATCCGCGTTGTCAAAAAAAGGAGGGATGAAGAACGAAGTGAGGAGATTCGAATGAATATTAAATTAATAGGTTGTAAAGTAAGTAATAGATTGAAGGATGTTTATGCAGCGAAAGATTATATGTGTATAGGACAAAGAAAACAAGTGAAAAATCTGCCGGAAAAAAAAGGATAGAAAAAAGAGATTGTCCAGACCAAAAACAATAAGCGAAGAAAGCAAAGCGACCAAAATGAGAGAGAGAGAAAGCAAACGAAAAAGGGGAAAAGAAAGACGAAGAAAAAAGAAAAGGAGGAACAGCAACGATAAGAAGGAGATGGAAGAAAAAACTTAGACATCAACGAGTTCGAAAGAGATAGTGACGAAGATTTCTTCTTCGACATTATTATGTTGATCGATCCTAGTCGATCTAAGAGTGTATCTAACCGGCATGTCACCAAACACTTTAGCAACGTTGATCTTAACGGGTCCGATGGCTAAATCAAATGTGTTGAAGTCCATAAAAGGTGAGAAGAATGAAGTAGCATAGACCCTGTAATTTTCAATCGAGCGGAGAAAGAGAGAATGAGTTTCCCAAAGTTTCTGTATTTGTGCTCGAACATCTGGAAGTATCCGAGACTCACACATCAGGATCGTACGTGAACGCTTTGCGATGCTTCCCTCCGCTCTCCGAAAAGTGCTTCCGTCGTTTCTGCACGTTGACGCTGTTGTTCAGGAACACGAACGTATTATCCTTTCATAGGCAGCATAAACAAAAACAAAATGTCAGGATATGGGCCAAGGAAATTCAAGGGGGAAGTCGACATACCTCGAGGATATCAGTGGTCGGGTTCTTAAACCTCCAAAGACCCAATTGCTCTTGCACGGGGTCATGATTCTGCGGAGATTCTCCAGCAAGGTTGAGCATATTGGCAAACATGAGATCGCCAACTTCGACGTCTTCGAGTTCAGGCGCTTCATCAATTTCCGCCTGGCTTGGAGCGGCACTAATCTGTGTCTGGGATTGTGTCATCGAAGTTGATGACGGCTGGTTGACAGTGGTTATGGCAGAGTTGTTGGAGGACACATCTGTAGTCGCCACTCGCTCTTCTGACCCTAATAAGGATGTGCGTGATCTGGATACTGGAGTGTGGCTATTGACGCTCGAACTTGCTCCAGGTGAGCCTGCAACCTCGTTGTTCATCTCTGTTGGACTGCTTGTCGGTCGCGTTATGCTAATCTGATCATGCGAGTCGGATGTATTCCGGCCACTATGATGGGTGAGTTCAGTAAATCGACTTTCGGTGCCTTTGGGGGGCGTTTTAGCTGCTTCATCGTCCATATCGCTACGGGCCGGGCTTCTAGATGTGGCACTTGTCCGATCTGAGCGGAAATTACTGGTTGAGGGAGATGATAACCTTGTGGAGTCTTCCTTGTCACTCTTCACAATCGATGGTCTTAAGGATCCTTCCCGGGGGCTCGAGTTCTCGGCGGGTGTGGGGGCTGACTGATGGATGGTAAAAAGGTTGTTTTCGGTGTTTTGCATCTTTAGAGCACCCAAAGTAGCAGCGAATTCGGTAGACCTGTTGTGATCCAATGAGGTACTCCGAGTCTTGCCATTGGGCTCTGGTTGAACTTCTGTTGGTGGTGTCGACGGTGGATATTGTGATTGGGGGCGCGGCATCAGTGAAGAACTCCGAGCTAGGTTTTTAACAGTCTCAGCTGACTGGGAATCGATCCTCAAAGTCTGCGAGCTATCCCGTAGAAGAGGACCTGGAAGAGTCCTCGAGGCTGCACGGGATACTGTGGTTGTCATAGGAGTGGCCAAACTATCACTGCGAGCCTTACTAGAAAATGCGGTTGAGTACGACTTGCGTTTGCTAGGAGTGTGATTAGGTGGGCTGGTTGTAGCGGATGAGGCTGAAGATAGGTTGGGAGTTATTTTCCTAAACGCAATCTTGAGTTTCTTCAAGCTATGCTTGACTTTGCTACTGCTTCTCTTCAGCGCCTCTTCATTTCCCTGACTATTAGGTGTTGGGAAGAGTTCTCGGCCAGGCGATGGTCGTGGAGAGGGCATTGTTTCGTCCTCTCCATTGATCTCAATCATTCGTTGGGCTTGAGCCTCGCCCTCACGCTCATTGGCTTCAATTTCCGCGTCCTGATAGAGATCTCGCATACCAGCACCAAGACTAATTTGATGGCGAGGAAAGATACGTCGGGGTGAGAAGCGATACGAGGAGGCTGAGTTGAGCGTCGGCCTGCTATCAGCGCAGCCTTCGATTGCGGTTGAGTATGTGGCATGAGAAGATGGAGCTCGACAGGACAGCGCGTCGGCATCGTCAGATTCATCGTCCTCGACGTCGGTTGTCTGTGGAGCTGTAGTATTGTCACTTTCTTGCTTGAGGGAACTGGCAGGATCTTCTATTGGATGTGCCAGCAGATGCTCATTCTTGGCAATGAATGCATCAATCCGGCCATGGTCAGATTTCAAGCCAATGAAACGCCAGTACCGTCGAGGATGACGACCGATTTTCTTCTTTCCAGCGGTAGCACCAACCTCGGCTGGATCTACCTGTTCCATCGGCACCATGTCATCCGCTTCACTATTGAGATTATGCTCATCATCCCGGTCACATTGGCGTAAGCAAACCAGTGCGTCTTTCAATCGGTCGGGGCAGGGCCAAGCACAGAGTGTGTTCATGCAGGCCAGATAAGGACTCATAATGAATGGTCTTTCGCTTGGAGGTGTGAGGTCATAGAAAACGTTAGGATCGATCCATCTGGCTACTCGCATCCCTGCGTTAAATGCGCTCTTCGGGAAATCAACAATGTGATCAAAATCACTACGGGAGCACAGCAAACAGGGAAAATGTAACATGTATCAGCAATGTGGACCTGGTGATATTAGATGTGATCACAGGGAGGGAGAGATAAGGTTGGGTCGGGGATGTGCATTTATGTAAGCAAGGTTGTATGTGTAATGTACCTGCCAAAGTGAATTTCTTCGCCTGAGTAAGGTACAACCCCCTCGCGTTGCTTGAATCGGCCTTCGATTTGGATATCGAACTTCCTGCTCCGCCCATCGAAGTAGACATGATTGCGGATGGGGGGGGAACCATCGGAGGTGATGCCTTCGAAGTCTCTGATTTTGATCAAGACCCTGCCGACGAAATATTCCGAGTTGATGACAGTCGGCTGAGTGGAGTCGTTAACATGAGCGATCACCATCTCCTCCCGATTAGGACCAATCATGATCTTCAGCCTCTTCGTCATCGCAGTGAGCTTTGGGTTGCTGATGAAGTAAGTGTGGGGTGATAAAGGCTGTTAGGAAGGGGGTAAAGAGGAAGTTGGTGAGCAGGACGATAAAAAGAGGGGGAATTTTGAAGGCTTGAGAGGGCGGATGGGGTCGAGTAAGTGTTCCCCAGACCAGATCGGGGAAAAGGGTATGTGGTTGTGTGAGAATTTGTGTATTTGTTTGAATAAGTAAATATGTATGTATGGGAGCTGTATTTCTATAGGATGCGCTGCTTGTGTGTAATAGAATCAAGAAAAAAAAATGTGCTACTAGTACGAGCAGGAATATGGGGTGTTCTTTTGAGTGGGTTGCCCTGCTGGGGATAATAAAAAAATATTTAGAAAAACTTGGTTTGTATGTGTTTAGCTGACTGATAGATAGGTTAGATCTCTATTAATTGACGAATTAATTGAAGAAATGGGCAAGTTCGACTGATTGGAAATGGGCAAGTGGAAGAACAGATGGCAAGGTTTGGGAGACACCAAGAAGCAGAAGCAGAAGGGGCGAACTGGACGAGGGGTGTATTATGGGTATTCGAAGAAGGTGAGCGGGAATGGAAACGATCAACAAGCTGCCTGACAGGTTTAATGGTTCCTCGGCTGGGGAGAAGTCGGTGGAGGGGGAGGTGGAGTGTATAGGCAGTCAGGGATAGTGGAGGGGAGATGATAAGAGGGAAAGTGCTCGCGATGGGCAAGAGGTTTGCAGAGAGAACTGCTGTCGATAGGGTCGATGGCCTAAGCTGGATTAGTCCGAGTTGAATCTGTTTGCCTCTTGCTTGTTGGCCAGCTGTAGCTGAGCTGGGTACCGGTAACCACGATCACTCGCTCTCTTCCACCCCTTCCACCTCACACCCAGCTAGGATCGCTCGTATCGTCTCACAAGCCAGAAGGTCTTCTGGGAAGTCTGTGCCGTGACCTGCATTGGTGGGAGCTTCGAGGCGGTTTCAAGAGCGTCTTCCAATCGATCCCAAAGGATCTATTTAATTTATATAGAAGCGCCCTCTCACAACAAGTATGTTTTTATTCAATCTGGGTTTGTGAACAGGATAAAGCACAACCAACCACTTCCATCTCCATCTACAAGAGTTGCTTTATTACCTGATCCGTTTCTCAGCGTGCGGAGTTTTCTCTCGTCCGCAGAAAGTGGGGAATGGAAAGATGCCTGCCGGTGCATCGACCCCGTGACTGAAACTGCTTACTTGATGAAAAGAAAACAGCCATAGTTCCTTGAACAAGGTGGAGAGCCCTTTCGATTTACATGACCAACTAATTCAGAAAGTTCCTTTTGGAGCCTGCGAAGCAATTGCTCGGTTTTGAAGCACTCCATCGGCAGGCGGCAGGTGGATGAGCCCGACGGACCCCGCGACTGTTTCAAGCTGTTTCTCGGTTCATCACTTTTGATCAGAAGCCATGGTTCGACCATCGAACAAAGTCTCCTTTATCCATTTTGGGTGGAGGATCTGGTTCCAGAAACGCGTGTCAGCTTTGAAGTCTGTTGTTGGACTGGCCAGAGCATTTGACACAAATGTGTAGGAACTAGTGTTTGAAAAGATTTAAAATAGCTGCCCTTCAAGCGTGATTCCAAAAATGCATTTGCCACTGGGACACCCTCATTCCTTACCCAAAAAACTTAGTGATTGCTGCCAAACAGCTAGTTGCCCATGAACTTCCTGAAACCAACTTCAAGTCTGAAACTTGCAACCTTGACAGATTTGGCCAGCATTTTCATTTGATCACGACAAACATTGATGGAGTTCCTCCAGAGGAATTTGATCAAATATACTTTTCCTAAAAATAAAAAAAGGAAAACCATACCATCTTGAATTTCCTCCAGAGGAAATCCAACGTTCGTAGTGTTGATTCTTGTTGGTTTAAATTTGAATGCTAAACTGAATGGGGCAATGAGAAACAATCAGGGGAGAATCTTCAGGATGGAACTTTTACACCAGACAAGGCTGGGCTTAGGAACACTACATTTAGGAATTGGGGCAGGCTAAATGCACTACCATGGTTTACTTCATGCACTCCAAAATGGAGTGCATTCTTCAAGAAAAACATCAAAAAAAAAAAGAAAAATTGAGAAACAAAAATTTCAAAGTAGGAGTATTTTTCATTCACTCAAATCAGCTTTTCCTACCCCTCTAAAAATTGATTATAAGAAAGGGTTGGGAGGGAAAAAAAGACCTCATCAAATCAATCTCAACAACTCTTTCCATGATCCATGCAAAAACATGAAAACAAAGAGGTACACATTAAAGGTGGAAAGTGGAATGATGTAAGTAAAAAGGAAAGTAAAATTCAAAGGGAAAGCAACTTAACATAAAGGAATAATATCAAGTTTCCTTACCATGTTGACCTCTGCTTGTAATCAGTTTTTCCAGAGCCAAGAAAGACTTGAATAGTTGATTGAAAGAAAAACACCCCAATTTATGATTCTCTTTTTTTTCTATTTTTTTTTTTCACTGAATCCAAAAATTAGTGCATCGTATGTGCACTCCAAAAGAAAATTGGAGTGAGTGAGTTGTGCACTCCAAAAATCTTGGAGTGTACACCTGATGCACTACTAGCTCACTGCTAGCATAATTGACTAGGCTGAGATCATTCCAGTTAAACTGGGATGCACCAAACCAATTCAAACTTGGTTGATCTCAACCAATTAAGTAAAAATCCAATGTACCCCCCTTTGAATTATATTTCATTGGTTAATATCCACTAAGTTTAAATTGGTTGGCTGCATCCCAGTTTAACTGGAATGATCTCAGTGCTGGCAGTGGTACTTTTTGGAGTGAAATACTGTGCACTCCAAAATTTTTGGAGGGCACACCTTGGGCACTCCTTTTTGGAGTGTGTGTACATAGCTGTTTAGGCTTACAGAGGACCGGATTGGGAAGAGGCGGAGTGACATGGGACTGACAACTGGAAACCAGAGCAGTGTGGGACAGGACTGAAGGTTGGCGGAGGAAGCCGAGTGGATAGGCTTGGAGGAAGGGTGGATTTGAGGGGGATCATTCTATCATCATCATTGTTATTGTTATTATTATTATTTATTATCACTATTATCATTATTGGACATTATAGTTGTTGAGACTAGGCTATTATTTTGTAGAGTGTTACTTTAGTAGAGCTATCTGCAGTACATTTGGGGAATAATAGATAGGAAGGTCATCTTTAGCTGTAGAGCTGGTAGTATTAAGACTAACTTATCCTGAACCTGGAAAAAGAGGGATCACTGAAGTAGACTAGTACTATTTCTTACCTAGGGTCATCCTTGATTTCCACACCCTCTCTATCCTTTTGGTTGGAAATCTCAGGGCAATCATACAATTAATAGCACTCACTGACCAAGTTTTCATGGGTTTGCTAGGTTGCTCTAAAAAAACAGGTCATTCAGTGGTTGTAAATACAAAGAAAATAGTATATAAAAAAAGGAAGCAACTCACTTAACTCCTCCTTGTTGGTCAGTTGTGTTGCACTTTGACTTAAAGCCAGTAGGGAGACAAACTATGTTTGTAATACTTCTTGGTACCTGAGAGGAGTGGAGACAGGGCACTATGCTCTCTAGTCTGTTTTAGGGAGGAAAAGAGTCCATAGACAGGATCAGTTTTGAAGTGTAGAACCAATGGATTTGAATTTCCAATCAGAGACAATCATCCTTTAAGTAGGTACAGGGGGAGCTGACTCATACAAGTGACATGGGATGGGGATGTAACTGGAAAGAACATAAAAGAATGAAATGGAAAAATGTCTTGTGACAGGTGGAAGAAAAAGAGAAGGAAATGAGACAAAATTCCAACAAGTTGGAGGTGTCCTCCGGATGTCTCATTGTCCTCTTCAGGCGTGCTAGTTTGGTTTTCATTTTTGTTTGTGTCTTTGTCTTTGTCTTTGTTTTTGTTTTTGTTTGGGGGATTGGTGGGTTGGGAGGAAATTGTACAGGGGTTGTTCTTGTACCTCTTGTGACGGTTGGGGGAAGTCATGGGGCGGCCAACAGGTGGATGGGAGTAGGGATGGATATCATCCACTCATGTGGTTTCCTAAGTCCACCTGGGAACCCCTGCCCTGGTGGGGGGGAGGGGCGGGTATCTGGGTACCCCATGTGTTTCCCCCCAAAAGTGGGAAATTGGTACCCCACCCGGCAATGCCAGGCAGGTACATTTTGGGGTTGGTGGGTACCTCCTAACGGGTACCCGTAGGCCTTCCTTAGTGCTTTGACATCCACTCCATAAAAAATGAAATTGTATAGAGAACCTCTTGAGGTGGCAAGAGATTTTGCCAACAAGTTGAAGTATTGGAGTATCTCAACAGGTAGTTGTAGTAAAACACCACTTCTTCATGAAGGTGATCCACAGAATTATTCATATCATAATCTCCATCCTGTTGTTTTTTCTTCATGAGCAAGAACCTCACTATGAAGTGTTTCATCTGATTGTCAAAGAATATATGGTAAGCATTCTGTCCAGATGTGGCATTTTTCTAATGGAACAGATAGTCATCACACATTTTGCTGGGGGTAAATAATGGGGATTGGAATTGCAAGATGTGTAGTTGCTGTAAAGAGATGAAGAAATTCCCAGTGAGATCTGGAACCTAAAGTTATCAGAATTGTAGGCAACAGTCACCCAACCAAACTAGCCCAATCTTCAGAAAAGTCATGAGGGGCTCCCCAACACCCCAAGCAAGCATGGGAGGCCATACATACATATGCTTATTAGCACAGTTCACGCAGGAACATTTTTAACCACCCGTGTCATATTTCAGCAGGTCATCCCCACCCAACTTGATTCAACAGTTGATGATCTATATCCAACGTTAACCGTGCCATTGGGATTGGAAAACTCTCCACAAATCATTGTGTGTGTTTTGGGATGGCAAAACTGTGGAGGGCCTTGTGTTCCCCATGCAAAGGGACCGTGGGTTCAAAAGCAACTGGGGCATCAGGCAGTTTCCCATTGGTAACACCCCTGCCGGCATGGGTCGCTGCGCCGTTGGGGATTCAAACCCCGGACTAAAGCTGAATTTTCTTGTAACAATGGAAGGCTTCAATGCTAACCACTACACCAACGGCGCAGATGGCCTGGAGGGAAGAAAGGCATATAGAAAACAAACAAATGGAAGCTGTCAGTTTACTAGACAAGATACACATTTACATAGAACCTTACTTCCCAAATCAATCAGAATAAACCATACATTTAAGAAAGAAAGGAAAGATGATCAACAATCTTGTCTTTACTTTTCTAGAAAGTATTTAAAAGTGCAACAAGATAGAGAAGAAAAAGAAAAATGAGAATATCCAACTAAGAGGTAAAAGCTTGATCAAAAGAAATAAAAAGAACGACGAGAACGACGAGATAAATATGTCCAGAGAGGGAATAAGAAGAAGAGTTGCAAGAGAGAGAGAGATAGATAGATAGAAAGGGGGAGAAAGCAAGTTTAAGAAGAAGATTGATCGACCGATCAAGAGTGATCAAAAGCAATACCCGGGGGTGGGAAAATGGCCTGATTTCTTCCCTCACCCAACAAGATTTCTTCAGCCATTGGTCTATACACCCAAACCTTTCCTTTAGAGACCGTCGATAAATCGTACGTTCTTCGAACAGGAATTTGCTTCAGAGATTGTTTGATCACCGTTATGTATCCTAGGCTTTGAGGTGGACAGTCTGATGGATCTGTGATTGGGGTTCCTGTGGCTTT
>LUKR01001669.1:0-10620 GCA_019395275.1 Puccinia brachypodii
GGACTTTGTTAAGTTAGGAAAATATAGGGGAACAGGCAGTGTGATCAAATTTAACTTGCATTTTGACCTGGATACCAACCTCTGAATAAAGTTTTGTGGTATTTTTCTCCTTCTTTTTCATTCTTCCTGAATTTCATTCTCTTCTTTCCAATTTTTAATCTTTTTTTTTTTTTTGAAGCAATATTGAAACTTTTCAGAAAACTGCAATAATTGTAATATTTTTTGTAACTTTTAGAAAGCATTTTTGCAGTTTTTTGTTTTCAAAATCATTCTTTGAAACCTATTTTATACCACTTGATCAAGCCTCATGCCTTCCAGTTGGTTGGTTGAGGTGAGGTAATCCAAACAAACTGGCCATAAACAATTGGTAGGTGACTGTACAAAATAGGTTCCAAAGAATGATTATCAAGAAATGAAAACAAAACAAAAAGTTGGAAAATAATCTGTAGAATGTATTTATGCATTTTAAAATGAGGTGGTAAATATACACAAAGAAATGGAATATAAAACAGCAACAGCAACAGGAATAAGCAGTGAAAATGATCAATGGGGAAGAGTTCCTTCACAAAAAAAAAAAAAATGAGTGTGTATAAAGGTTGTATGTAATGAAGATATAAAATTATCATGAATGGAGAAGAATAGGAAGTGAAGAGAAACATATCTATCTACATCTATATATAAAAGCAGCAAGATATATATACATTTACAAACATGCATTTTTGTTCCTCTTAACTTTTCAAGATTAAATTAGAAAGTTTATAACCATTAATGACGACAAAAGTAGAAGGATCGTTAGGATTAGGAGTAGTAGATTGAGGACGGTCGAGTAAATCGAATGGATTATCGACGATTTCGATCAATAATTTTCTGTTTTTTTGTGTACCTGGAAGGGGACGATTGGCCAGTAGATGTCCGATTGATCGTCCAGTTTCCAGTGTCGAGAATAAGAGAGGGATCGATTTTAGTCTTTCATTCAGTTGATGGTCATGATCATCATCCCTAATCTTCTCTAGTTTTTCGTTTTCTGAATGCTCATGATTATCAGGAGTAGTGACAGGTGATAATGATGATGACTGTTTTTGATTCCGAAGCAATATGG
This sequence comes from Puccinia brachypodii, assembly GCA_019395275.1. Classification (NCBI taxonomy): domain Eukaryota; kingdom Fungi; phylum Basidiomycota; class Pucciniomycetes; order Pucciniales; family Pucciniaceae; genus Puccinia; species Puccinia brachypodii. The sequence continues at coordinate 1,100 of LUKR01001669.1, forward strand.
CTTCGTTTTCTTTTTCGTCCCTCGATTCGATTCGATCCGAGGTAGGAATCAACAAATTATCATCTTCATTGGCCACAATAATCGCTTTAGCGCCAGCAAAGACCGCGTGCTGAACCTTGTCAGCAAACGTGCATTCCCCCCTTTTGACAAGAAGCACTTTACCGAAAACGTCTTCTGGCCTTTCTTTTTTGAGACGAAGTGATTCGTCAGTTATACCGGTGATCGGCATGCAGCCATACTCGTTAGGCGGATTCAAGCCGACCACTTCCAATGGTACGTTCCCAACAGATAGATTAGTTGATCCGGCCACCCTCACATCCGGTCCAAATGTAGCCATCATCACCGGTCGGGAAATCGAAACTACTTCTTCAGACGGTTCGTGAATGATTGTCGGCGATGAACCCTCATAGTAAACTCGGACGCCTGTCAAATGATCGCGGTCTCGTTGGGAGATTTTTTCACTCTCGCTCTGTGGTTTGAGTACCTTGATCGCATATGTATCGGAGAGTATCACTTGAGTCTTGGCTGATAACGGATAGGATCCAACTATGAATGACACGCATATTTCTTGTCAATCAATCCTCCATGTACATCCCGAATCTGAACTGAGGAATGAAGAAACAGATTTCTTACTTTTGACAATTTCGTAACTGTCTTGATCAAACCGCTTCTTTAAAGAAAACGTTAAGCCGGTAAGGTTTTTGACCAAGACGAACGTAGTGGATTGTTCGGAGGGTTCGGTGGAAGAAGGCATATCTAATCGAACCGGATCGTTCGCATCTTTCGGTGAATCTGTTGTTGTTGTTGTTGCCGTTGATAAGATTGAAGGGTATCCGAAGAATTCGACTTTATCTGGTCCTGGGTCCCTCTCGATGTCATCCGCCGAGTGACTGAAAATTAATTCAATCAAATTATCCTTCAACACAAAAAAGAAACAACGTCAAAAATTGGTACGGCTCTATGAAATGAAGCGGAAGACAGTTGGTTGGAGAAAAATGAGACTGATTGGCGGAACGTTGAATTTTGCCGAAATGAAAAGTAAGAAAGTATATGCTTTTCTCTACTGCTTTTTCTACTGCGTATTATAATTCAAGGGAAGATTTTTTTTCAGGTCACTTGGGTTTTCTATTATGAAACGCTGAAACATGCATAGACCGATAGAGCCAATAAAAACGAGTAGAAGAGGTTGGCAGTGAAGAATACATAAAAACGATGAGCTGGAAAAGAAGGAATGAGCTGAGGAGGTAGATAAGGATGAGGGATACATGTACGGAAAATTAATAAATAATCAGATTATTCTCTAAGTGAGATTGATATTGAGATTGCGGTGAGAAGGAGGTGAGAATTTTAGAAGAGATAAGAGATCACTGAGAGTTCTTACATCCACGGTAGGGACCTCGCAAAACCCAAACGTCGACCAATTATCGTCGCTCAGATGATGGGATGAGTGATTCGAGTTGATTGACGAATCTAGACTGCCGGTGATCATCCTGGAATAATCGAAGTCCGTCCTACCCGTGATCGACAGCGCCAAAGGATTAGAATGCTTGGAACTCCCAAGCGATGGGGAAAAGACTGAACATGTTTGCGGCTTGGAAATCGGCTTTGTTTGGTTTTGACGTTCGTCATTCCATACTACCCGATCACTTTCCAACGATTCTCGCTCTTCCCAGCTCGTACGATATCCCTGATTTTCTGGCATGTCTTGTGCATTTGGAATGTAAAGAATGTGGCCTTCTGTGGTGAATATAAATGGCTCATCTACGTGGTTAATCGGATTGTCTTCATCGAATGTGAGGTCTAAAATCATTCCATAGAGACCATTATGAAAACATCTCAGATCATGGTGACATTTTCGAGTTGAATATAGCAATACCTTTTCACGACGTACATAGATACTTCAGGGTTTCGGATAGCATGAACGAATGCTGCCGATCTTCATGTTTCCCTATAGGTCAAAAAACCACAAGTCTGATCAATTCACAGGGCTTGAATAACATCAGCAAAGAGATGGCAAGGGGCAAACCAGTAATCAAATTTGCAATCGATGCCAGGCCGCAATCAACCCAAGTCCGATTGACAAGATCTATGACGACACGCTCGGCCACTTCTAAGTAATATTCATCCTTGGTCGCCTGATATAAAAAGTAATTACTTTCAATGAATTCAGGTCGGAGTGGATAGCCCAATGAAGTGGCTTGTTTTCTGTGGATGTCAAATACTTCTGGGATTCCTGAATATCTGTGTCATACATTTTATGTCCCAAAGGATCAACAATAAAAGCGGGATAACAGCATAAGAATTGGATACCAGAACCAAATGTATTTTTGAAAGGATTTATAGAATGGGTTAGAGTTGAGGAGTTTTTTTTTTTTTTTTGGCGCACCTAGCCCAAAGATTGGCGTAAGTCATGTGAGATTGGATAGCCGCCTCAATGTCCCCAGCAAGGACTTGAAGACCAGGCCAAAAAGCGGCCAGCGAGTCGATGGTAGTAGTAGCAACAGCTCCGGTTTGCATATTAACACCCCGATACTTTAAAGCAGAAAACAAAAAAAAAATTGGCGAAGAGGGAAAGAAGGACACTCAAGATATTAACAAAATCGAAATCAGGTCTGTATGTTTAGATTTAATATGTATCGAAAGTTCAATAACCACATACCCAGAATCCATCAGGTGATCGCATGTATGTCATCACTGCTTTATACGCTTGATTCCATATCTCTAGTAACGAATCGTCCTGTAATAAGATATGAGATTTGAGGATATATTCATAGAAAGAATCGATCCCGGCTCCTATACTTGAGACCCCATATGCCCAATGCTATTTAGAACATGTCGGCGCATGTGACGATCGTAAAAAAGACAATGGGAAGGGGGAAAAGATGGGAATGGTACTGAGCGTTAGGGATACATCATGAACAGTAAAAAAAAATGGATTTTCGACGAAGATAATTTTGTTGAGCCCACACCAGTTTGTATATCAATCGTATTCCCGAATAGGTTGATCATTGACCGTCTATCCCATAGAGCATAGAACGCTTTCTTGGCAACGTTCTGTTTCGAGTTGGTTGCAGGAGAAAGAAAGGGAGACAAGGTTATTCAGTAGATGACTGTAACGTATTGTGGTCAAACGCAGACAGCTACTCACTTCGTAAATCGGATCACCAAGTAATCTACTCAGGGTAGCAAACTCTAGTAGTAGTGAGCCTGCGCCAGCCGTGCAGGTTTCAGTGCCTTCTCCGGGTAGAACACCGTGTCTAAGATTGATCTGAAACAGGAAAGACGCACCACAAGATAGGGGACCAAGAAAGGACGAAGAGAAGCAATGAGTATGAAGATGGGAGTTTTCGGTTTCTCACGGAGGGAGGAAGTGGAATTGATCAAGAAAGCGTGGCAAGCTGTTACTTACTCGAGCATAAGGTATTCCGGTGGGAGAACTCTGGAAGGCGGGTAACATTCTATCTGCGAGATCTTTAGCTAAGAATAGTAACTGATCCTTGTAGCCATCTATCCTATGATTCCAGAGGTTCTCAGGATCCTTTGCGAATAAATGACCACTCAAGAGCCCACCGAGTACTCTGATCGTCGTCTCAAACACTTGTACTTTAGAATCTAAATTGAAACTCGGTATCTGCTCTACTATTCGCCAGACCGCTAGCCGGAAATTCTCTTGGTCTCGTAGAGCTACAAAGGTGTCCAATGTGTCAATTAATGTCATCGAGAAATCTCCTAGTACATCGTTGGTTTCATGGTTATTTCTTTTCATTTTTTATGAAAGATAAAATCGATCAGTTTTGTTTTCTCCTGTTGTAGATTAATTTTAGACAGACACGTGTCATCGTAGTCGATTTGAAGAATCGTTAATGACACAGACACTCACGGGTTTTCGTGATCCTGTCCGATCCCCTTGCAAGATAGAGGCCGCAGCTAGTGGACCAAAAAGTACAACACATTTATCAAGACCATCGATAATTTTTAATCGTTTAAACGAAATGTCTAAAACAAGAGGAAAGCTTTTTTTTTTGACGGGATGTTGGCATAAATTATGCAGACTTACTTCATCATCTGGGAAGGCGTGTTTCATGTAATTATCAAAGCCATGATACCAAGTTTTCTTGACCAGATCCCTAAAGAAAATTCAGAACATGTCAATCAATGAAAAAAATAAAAAATAAAAAAGTATGGTTTAAGAGAATCTCCTAGAGTTTATTGAATACCTGAGTTCTAACTTCCTTTTGGATGTCATAAGTCCATGTGATCGACCAACGAGGAGAGAACTAAAGAGGATGGCCGAATAGAGAAGCCAACAACAACCGATTGGTGAATAACAACGAGGATAATGACGACGACCACGAGTTCCATCCCGAGTTCTCCTCCTTGATGACTGCTCGCTCGAATAATTATTATCCTGGTCAAGACGACTGCTTGACTGGACCTCCATCATCTGCCTTGTCCTTTGGCCACGTGGATGTGTTTTCGAATGTGTCTCCTGAAACAAAACCGCGAGTCGTTCGTTGGTGTCTCTCTTTGCGTCCTGAAGCTTCAAGCGCTCAAGTCCAACGATGCTGGTTACGCTTGTAGTCGGCTGTTTCTTCCTTCTCCTCTCCTTGTGGTCCTCCGTCGGTTCACGCTCGAGGTGGAGAACTGGGCTGGGTCGACGTGGCAATGGTGCTGGTTCGTCTCTGCTTTCATCGGCCCCTTCCCCACCCCCACGCTTCGGTCAAACTTTGGCACTCATCTCCCTGCGACCACCCCCTGAGGAAACTGCTGCATCATCTCCATCGTATCGCCCCTATCATCACAGCCAGCTGACAAAATTGTTGAAACCTGTTCAAAATCTCTCAAAAGTTCCGACGTGGCGAACTGCAGAGTGGCACTGCGTCTTGGGCCGTTCTACGATCGGTCTGCTGACTTCTGCAAACTTTTTTTTTTGGCTACATAGAAAACTCACGAAAAAAATTGAAAATAAAAAGCATGGTGAACAGATTGTATTAACGAGAGACTATGACTCAATTAACATTGATAACCTGCCATCAATTACCCCTGGCCTGGTAAATAGATGTACATATTTACATCTAATTAATGTCTCGCAATGATCTCATTATTTTAATAGGAAGGCTCACTAACTTCCAAAAATGTCTAGAGAACAACAATGAAGTTAGTCCCAATTATGATGGAGAAAAGGTAAATGACTCCGATCGCAATAAGATGAGTTATTGCATTGGGTTTTAGTATTTTGAATCCTACCTGGATAACATATTTGTTTATATGTACCCTCATAAATAGGATGTTTAAAGGCCAAAATATTTCAATATAGTTGGTGCCTGGACGGTGTCAAAATGTGGCAGCCATCGTGCTGAATCAGGTTAGAGAAGGGAGTTCGAGACACATCACAGTAACGAAGATCTAGTATACGTTCTCTTGCGCTGTATCAAAGTGCATTTTCTTTTATATCATTGATTGATTTTTCGTGTGTATTAGGCAAGATAATCGGATGCTTAACGTTCATCGGCGTTTTCTATTTGTGATCACTTTACATACAACTCAGAGTTCAAGTATAGGTAGCAGATTTCAGTCAAAATCTTCTTTGGTGTTTCTTACCTAAACATGGCAAGGAGCAGAATATTGAGTTTGGTTGGATTACAAGGTCGTCAATCTAAGGTAAGGAGTCTTGTGGTCGATAGGGTTAGGGAAGATAGACTCCGCGTCTTGGTTAGTGACAGAGGGGTGAACGATCACCGGTTGGCCTGGGGTCCAATTCGCGGGAGTGGTCACTGGATGTTTATCGCCTAATTGGAGCGAATCCAATACCCGAATGATCTCATCGAATTGACGACCGGTCGAGGCTGGGTATTGTAAGATCAATCTGACCTTCTTGCTGGGATCGATGATGAACACTGATCGCACGGTCTGGAGAATGTCGACATAGATGCTCAGGTCTTTCAAGTGAGATAAGATACCAAAGACAAGGGCGAGGTTTCGGACGACTTACAAATGGTATTCCCTTGTTGTCCCTGTTGGTTAGGTCTTGTTCATCTAACATATCGTACAGGGTGGCTATCTTCCGGTCAGAGTCGGCGATAATTGGAAAAGATAGCGAGACCGAATTGACACGATTAATGCTAGATCGGATGGTTGTTGGACCGATTTGAAAGATTCATCAGCCGGTATATATATATCCAAACGGAGGAAAGGGAAAAAGGGGCATACTCTTTGATCCAATCGTCATGGGACTTGAGCTCATTGCAGCTCAGACCGATGACTTTGGTATTACGGGCCTCGAAGTCCTTCTGTCTTCGAGCCACCTCGCCCAACTCAGTCGTACAAACGGGCGTAAAATCGGCGGGGTGAGAGAACAGGACAGCCCATGAATCGGCCACCCACTCGTGGAAGGACTTGATGGGTCCGTTCGTGGACTCGGCAGAGAACTCGGGCGCAACTGATCCTAATCTGACCGACGGCATCTTTCAAAGTGGAGGTTGGAGATGTGTGCGGATTCTGAACGCTTGAGTAGAAAAATCTATCTATTGACGTAGTTCCCCCCTCCCCCTGCCAGTGACTCACTGTGGCTGAAGAGAGAGAGAGATGCACGGATGACGCCATCTACCCCTTCAGTCGCCACCCTTCCACGGGCTGTCCATCCATCTCAAAGTTTTTAAGGCAAGAAAGTCATCAATGCAGATAGCATCATAAGATGACATATGGCTCAAGTTTCACATTTCTTCCTAACAGTTCAAATCATGCAGTCATTGTGGAAGAGGCTGAGTAATACTTTATACCCACCAAAGTATAATAAGAAAATGTATTACATGCATCAGCTCACCTCAAATTTTCTAAAGCTTCAGAGTTCTGCACCCCCTCAATTTTCAAGAGAGAGAGTGTGTGTGTGTGCAATTCTGAAGGGAAATAAACTTTGAAGATAAGTAATATAAATGAAAGATGGGTTTACTGTAAGAAAAAAAATGATCAACTACATAATTTGATTTTCATTCACTAGTTTTGATACAAGTCCTACTGAATTACTTTCTTCAAACCAATGTTCAAGGAATTGTTTCTGATCAGATTTCAAATCCAATCCAGAAGCATGGAAAACTTCTTTCCAATTGGTGTAACCATCTTTGTAGTTGAGATCTTTCAGTGATTTGATTGCTGATAAAACAGTAAAATCTAGACCATGGTCTGCAATCAAAAAACGCTCATTGATTGGAATCTCCTTAAGACAATTCCAGAACTTAATCTCTCCTAGAATCTGATCTTCCTCTGTTGGTGTGATGATGGGATTCAAACCATCATGATTATATCTTCTTATCTGTGAACATAGGTAGTTAAATTTCCTATGGTATTCTTGCCCATATCTTTGAATCAACCAATATCGATCAAAAGATTCATGCCAAGAAAGACCACCAATGTATACAGCTGAGCTAAGTACCCAAGTTAATTTTTGAACCCTCCAGGTAATATCATTTAAATCCCAATCCTTGCTTGCATCTTCTCCAACCAAACCAAGGGCATGTACAAAATGAAGTATATTCCAAACATTTACCTCATTTGATCTTGCCACATTCTTCAGGTTGGTTTCAAGCTCAAGTATTATTTGAGTAGGAATTAGAGATTCCTCTACAGAAGATGAAAACATATTGAATCTCTTTTCTAATTCAAATTTCCCAATCAATATCTTCACCACCTCTAAAGATCTTTCTAGGCTAGATGAGTCAATATTTTTCAGGATGAGAATTGGATCTAAGAAATTGATTGGACTTGGAAATTCTTCATGTAACTTCAAGTTGTTCTGAACTTTTTTTACATCAGTAGACTTGATACCATGCATGAAAGTAACCCTTGATCTTGCAATGAAGTCCCAATTCTCAACAATAACCTTTTGGTTGATTTGGTTGGTAAATGTCAGAAGTCTCTGGTTAACTTCAGATGTTTTTAATTTGGGAGCAAAATTTTTGGGGAATTGTAAGATTACTTCTGGGTTTAAAAACCAAAGGAATTGTAATGATTTATAAGTTTCTCTACTCATTTCTGGAATTTCCAAGAAATCCTTATTATTTGAAACTTTTAAATGTGAATTTAAGATATTCTGAAAAGCTATTGAAATTTTTTTAATGTCAATGGCTTCATTATTAAAATCACATACTTTAGCTTTCTTTAAGAAAGTGTGAAATCGTTTAGGTAATAAATTAGTAATATCTTCTTCCTCAATAACTCCCCATCTTGCTTTAAACACTTCGGGGCAAATTTCATCCTCCTTGTCGGATTCCCAAGGCTGAAAGGCAGTTTTCACTCTCTGCCTGTAAAGTTCTACCCTGAGTGCATCTTTCTCGCGTTCATTTTCTTGAATCATCTTGATTATCTTCTCCCTCTTCGACCAATCTTGGTCATCTTGATGTTGGCCGGGTTGCTTTGTTTCCAAACTGACATTTGCCATCTCTGATTCGCCGCGATTAGCTACCTGATGATTGCTTGTTCTACTACTAGTAGACTGCGATGGGGTTACCCTGGGAGATAGTAGAAAAAGGTCAAGCGATCTGTGTTAGTTTTACTTAAAAAGCTACAAAGGGAAAGATATACATAAATGATGGACCTATTTGGTGATTGGCGAGTATCGTTGCCATAATGCCCAACTTGTTGATCAGCCTCTGGATTCGACCCACTATCCGGGAAAGATTTGACAGCTTTCTTTTTCTTGTTTTTCTTATTTTTCTTCGATTTCTTCTTTTCAACCGCTTGCTCTACACCCATCTGCCTGTTGGATTTCGTGAAGCTGGCGCTCAAATTTTCGCTATCCTGGCCCACCTGATGCTCTTTGCCGCGAATAGACTTGGATTCATGAGACAAGTATTCACCAGGAACTGGCACTATTATCGTGCCCACCAAGAAAGAATCACTTTGGGGATTGCAACCTTCGCTACCTCCTGGATGTAGCGCCAAGTCAAACTTAGTTTCCCCGACAACTGCCTGGGTAGCGGCAGGAACTAGATTGTCTGCTGGAACTATACCAGTAGTCAGATCAAGTAATGCTAGAAGTACTGGCAAACGCCTCACAACTCCGAGGTCATAGCTAATCATCTTTTCGAATTTTAATATGAAAAGGACAGCACTCGATGTCAAGGTGAAAGTAAGCGGTTACTGGTAAAAGGTAACAAGGCCTGCGCTTAAAATCAATCAACAAATCCAGTCGGCCTTAACAATTTTTGTATTGCTGGCAACCCAACCAACCCCATCAACAACAGCTTCAGACAATGCATGAAACCCGTTTGGCAAAGAATGCCATGAGATAAGCATTCGTTCAAACATTTACCACAATCAACAGGGGATGTTGACAAAAGGTTTGTAAATATTCAAAAGGTTCACGATACGCCAAATCTAATGAGAAAGAGCACGTCATCACGATGGAGATTGAAAGAGAGACAGAGAGAAAGAGGTCACATGTCCTGATACTCTAACTCTTTGTAGTCTCAGCGGGAGGCGAGTGTCATCGTATGTAACCTAATAGGGTTAGGTTCAATACTCCC
>LUKR01001670.1:0-11883 GCA_019395275.1 Puccinia brachypodii
ACTGGTCTGAGATATAAAAGAGGATATTCTATAATAAAAAGAATAAAATAAATATAAAACGAATAATTTATTTCTATTTCTTTCTCTATTTCTCTTTCTCCTTTTCTCTTGTTGTTTTCTCTATGAATTATTATCTGTAATAAGAATAATAATTCTCCCCATTCTTGTGTCTGCACATCACTAAAGAGATACCAGCTCACACATTCCCACAGTGGCACAACCTTGCCATCACACTGCCAGCAAAATTGACTGGGCTGACATCATCCCATTTAAACTGGGATTCACTAAAACAATTAATTAAACTTGGTTGATCTCAACCAATTAATTAAACTTGGTTGATCTCAACCAATTAATTAAACTTGGTTGATCTCAACCAATTAATTAAACTTGGTTGATCTCAACCAATCAATTACAAATTCAATGTACCCCCCTTTGAATTCTATTTCATTGGTTAATATCAACCAAGTTTGAATTGGATGGGTGCCTCCCAGTTTAACTGGAATGATCTTAGCCCAGCCAATTATGCTGGCAGTGTCATCTTTGGGACTGCTGCTACTGGCAAAAATTTCCAAGCAATGGGAAGGGGTGGAGAGCAGAGACAGGGAAGAGGGAAACCAGATGGGCCGGACAGTAAAACAATCAACCGGCAAACCATTCTCAGTCTATTCCTAGCCAATCCCTATGTCCTCACAATGTGGATGGTGATAGTTCTGGTGGAGAAGATTGCCCTAGCCACCAAACTAAACAGAGACACAATTGTCAGACAACTGGGGCCACCTTTGGGAGTGCAATACAAGAGCTTATTGATGTGTTTGTGACGCCTGCGCAAACTCAGAATCCAAACACCGGCGTAAATGCTGTGTTGACAAATACTGATGATGTTGCCCAGGCCATCAAGATATTTCAAAAATGACTGATGCCCAAATTTTTGATGCAAAAAGTTGTAGTGGGATTGATTGTTTTAGAGATTCTGTCAAAGGCACGTGTGTTCATGCACCTCAACAACTCATGCAGGCCTTTTTGGGTAGAGTATCATGCATCTTGACGCCATCCCTGTTAACACCGCCAGTATTGATCTTGATCAATTCAAAGAAATCTAGTTTGTTTCCTTCTGGTCTTGTTACTAGTCTGTCTGTGCTTTACAGGTTAACCAATATTTGATGACTCTTCTGCTTCCTAAATTTCCAAGTTGTCTCCTTTATACACACATGAGTCTTGGCCTTATAGGCAGTTGTTTAGTATGAAAAAAACAATATCCTACTTATACACAAGTATGAACTAATTTTTTATTCATACACAAGTCTCTTCTGCCCCAAAATTCATGCATTTTAGCATGTTTTATACACTAGACACATATCCCCCAAAATGAATACTTTATCCCAATACTTCAAGTTATATACACCTCAGTGATCATTTGATCTCTGAGCAATCCATATTTTGATTAAGGGGTTACAATTTCTAGAAAATTTCAAATACAAAGAGGTGATCACACCATTTTTCCAGCTGCTTCTTCTGACAACAAGGGATTCACATTGGTTCTTCCTCAGGAGGCTCCTTGTTTCCAACGTCTCCTGTCAATTGCATCAATGTATCCCAATCAAAAAAATCACTGCCCAACCTCCTGGAATGATTGATTGCAAAGTTGTGGATGATGGCCAATGCAAACACCAGGCCGCGCTGAGTGCCAGGGTTTTAATTGAGTGCATGAGTTAGAATTGGAAATCACTTCTTCCAAGTCCCAAATGTTCTCTCAACCACGTTTTTTGTGTGTCAAAGTCTGAACAGCTCCTTGGGGTTGGCAGGTCTAAACCAATGGAGAAAGGGGTCAGGCAATGAAGTATGAATAATATTAATTACATAGTCACCACACACCTCTTCCCAGCTAATCCCTGCTAGTGCAAATGGTCATGTACTACCTTATAAGTGACCAAGACCCCATGGCCTATCCCATAGCCTGCATCTCCCAGGTAAAAAGAGCCTGACAAAATTATAAACCCCTTGTTGTGTGCATTATGTAGGATATTGGCATCATGCACACATACCTCCCATCCAGAAACAATATACGTGAATTGCATATCAAAATCAACAACACCTAAAACATTTTGGGATAGTTGGCCCTTTTGGTTTTGATATGGAGCAGCCATGTACTCAGGAACTTTTGTGGGTACATGAACACCATTGAAGGCCCCAATATATTGATCAAAGAATGGGCTGAATTTTGGGTTGGATTCAATTGAGCAGTGGGTCACCTCAGGGTTTGGCTCTCTAATGTACACAGGTGAAAGCAAGCAGAAAAGTTGTATGAGGTAGTAGAAAAACTTCAATACTGTTTCCCCACTGTTTTGGAATTGATCTTGTGTTTGTCAATTGGTTGCACCTTGCCCTACTATGTAAATTAAAATTCCCAGTTGCTTCTCCATTGATAATGACTTTGAGACCAGCTTGTTGTCAATCTCTGCCAGCTTTAGTGAAAGTTCCTCAAACACCTTACTAGTTAAACGGAACATTTTCTTGTATTGCGCCTGATTGCCACTCAAGATGAGTTCTGTGTACTCTTGGCCAGTCAAATGGAGGTTGTTATATGGTGATTTGATTGTGAGAGAACGTTCTTAAATTCCTGCTACAAGGACCACAAGGATAAGCACCTTGATGAAATTCTGTAATTGTAGGTGGATGTGGATTTGGTTGAGCGGAGATTGTGCTGGTTGGATTTTTTCCTGGTAAATTTTTGTTGGCTGATTGACAAGGTGAGTTGATGAGTGTATTGAGGAATTGATGTGGATGTGGTGGTTGTGCCAAATTATCCTGTAATAAGACAGTGATTGTTGTGACTATCCCAAACTGCCACTCATCATAATGGGGGGTTGTGTAATAATCAGTTTAAGGTTTCCAAACCTTAATCAAATTATGGTGATTTGCATATATTCATATATTACAATTGAGGGTGGCCAAATGGAGCCTAACTAAATCTTCTTTATCCGCTTATAGTGAAAATGTATGTAGTCACTTGTTTGTTTGTTTTACCATTTTTTAACAACAGTCAATTCTTTCCGCTTGATTGATTGATTGAATGAATGCTTTGGAATCTGGATTCCAAATTTGAATTAAATCGTGAATACTCTTGATAGAATTTAGTGTGTGTGTGTTTTTGTCACTCTTAATGGCATTTAAGGTTTCCTGTTAAATAAAACTTCTTTTTTTATCACACCTTCAGGTATAAGCAATGTGTATCATTATCAGTGAATTTCATGGGTATCATTTACTTAGATGGTCTCTCTGTGTGTCTGTGTGTTACCAAGAAATATTTAATCTATTGGATAAGTATAATTAGTCCAAACATCTATCTTGATCAAATATTCTTGGTGTGACATGTTGAACTTGAAGGGGGTTATTTTCTTATGTGTGTCTGTTCCTGGAAACTAATTGTGTGTCCACTTATGAGTTAAAAAAACAGTAATTCTTTTTTGAGATAATCCAATAGATTTGTTAATCATTGAATTCATGCCCCAATCTGATCCCAAAAGATAGTTGTGAAATTTCCTCAAATTTATCTCTTTCCTAGTCTACTCATATCAGAAATAAATCTTAAAGAAAAATGCAACCATGGGTCACATATTATTTTACTGGGAACATAGGTTATGTTAATAGATGGTAGAAACTATGCTAGATAATTTACAGATGTTCAATCATTCAGGCATGGTTATCTTTACATGAAAAATATAAGCCCAGTTAGATTACATGAAGAATCTCTTGGTATGTTGAGAATTGGTATATTTCTATCTGTACAATGGAGGACGATGGGCTTGTATTAAGGTAGGAAACAGGAAGACCGTTAGGCAGGCAACCCGCACAGAGACCTAACTTAACAAAGGCCCCTTCCTCCTATAAGCGATTGAGTGACAGTCGTCACATTGCGCCGACCTTTGAAGGGTCCTTGCGGGACGGCGTCCCCCCTCAAATTGAGGAGGTATGTTAGCGCAGAGCCATGGCCTCGCAAGCCTTATACAGGGGCACACCCCCAAAACACCAACTTTGGGGTGGGGATCATGACGCTGAAGGTCCTTGCGGCTAATCCTTTGAGGCCAGCTTCGCAACAGGCTGCCCGAGGAGGCCCGTCGCCCGCGGCCATAGGGGGGCTGGTGTCACGTTTCCGTCCTCAGTTTGGAGTTGACGACACTGAGGTGGCTATCGAGTCGATGGCGATTGGCTGGTGTTTTGTCGTGCCTCAGAAAGAACACACCTTGCACCTCGTACCGTACCCAACCCGGCGAGCATGATTGTCGGAAGCCTCGGCGAGAAGGCTGAATAACTTGACTGAAATCGCATGATATACAGCTATGTTCGGAACGGTTGCGGAAACCCCCCCTTTTTTTTCTTTTTCGCATTCAACCCTTCCCCCCGATGTTTTTTCCCCCTGAAGTTCCTCGGGGAACATGTGGTTGGGCCGATCGGTGGTACCGGCCCGGGAGCGAGTAATTCCCCGAGGAACTTCAGGGGAAAGAAAAATTCGAGGGGAATGCGGGGGGAATGCGGAAAAAAAATACAAGTGGGGGGTTCCCGCAACCATTCCGCACAAAGCTGTGCCCATCAAGGCAGTGGAGAGAACTTCACACTGTGGATCCCTTCCAATTGAATTTTGTTAGACTTAGTCTCATGTTCACAGAAACTTGACAGAACGGTGAGCCAGTGGAGCAGCTGAAGCCTGAAGGCACAGGATTTACACAGTGGGAAACGCCCGCAGGTATCTGCAAACTTCAGGATCAAAGCCTTTGAGTGGGCTCATGGCGACCGGTAGGATCTGACTTTGTCCAGCTTATTGAAGGTTCAGTAAATAAATATATAACTCGAGAACGCTGTATATGTCATTAGATGAGCTCCGACTAAGGACTGGCTGATGTTATTGTGGGTGGCTCCATAGGCAGGACCCTACTCAGGTGACACGTTTTACCTCAGCTAGATTCCGGGAGCTTCATGATGTGTATATTTTTTGTACAGCGGGGTTTAATCTGATCCGCATCTGTAAATTCAATTATTTACTTTGTTTTTTTTAAAAAAAAAAATAGGCCAAGCTTTTTGAGAAAAACAATACATATCCATCTGAGCAGCTATCGGCTCAAGTCTATTTTTTCTTCATCTTGGAAAAGCATGCTGACTTGAATTCTGGACTACTCTGGATTGAAACTCCAAGCCGCCATCTTTGCTTTGCAAGTTACATACACTTTCATATGAATAGATGACGCGCATTTCATGCGTTGCCAATCATTTAGAGCGGCCCAGTGAAAGTGTGCGCTCATCTCATGTATCATTTGCTAATTTCGCCCCATCACAAATTCTTCCGCCTGGGAACATTAAGAGTCCCAACGGAAGCACGGTCATGGATTCCAGTCAGCAGGTAATTATATCCTCGGAGACATTCCAAACCCTTTGCCGGGCTCAAGTGAAGTATCACGGAAATGCTTGATACCCCTAACTTGAAAGGAGGTGCAAAGGCAAGGTCTTACCTACAGTTTTCAAGTTGTGTGGGTTATGCGCATAGTTGAAGTTGAACCCGGTGATGCATCGCGCGGTGCTCTCTGAAGACGGTATGATACTCTTCCCGTGTTTTTTTTATACTCAGGTTGTATTTATTTCCGTATCTCCTTACCAATCATCGTTTCATCCCGGTGGCGGGCTTTTATATCCCTTGAGCGGTCAACGCGCTCCAGAGTCCAGACCCAGTGATCGCGACTCCTATCAGCGCTATATATCCCCTTGGCAAAGCTTGCGGAGGTTGGCTAATAGATTTGTAGAATAATTTCATATAGCAAGCGTTCACTTCAGATCGACAGATTCCAGAGCACCCGGCTGCTGTGAATGCCGCCTGATCTCAGTACATCAGCTTGCCTGTTTGAAGCTTGAAAAGAATATTGATTCATCTTCAGTCTTCTCGCCCTTGCTTCTCTTGGTCGTTTGGTGGCCAGCCACGAACATCAATGCGGTATTTATAAATTTTAACAGACTTGCATCTATTTACATATTTTGAACATTCAAAGTGAGACGATTCTTTCGTGAGTGAGTAGCTATCTAGGTACTCCGGAGTCAGCTGCCTGTACTTGAGTGAAGGGAAAATTAAAATTTGAGTTAGGAGGTTGGCGGTGGTCCAAGACACATCGTTCATTTTAGTCTTCCACAATTATCTTGATAATCATTTTCCAGCAATTATCCTTGATGATCACCTCAGGAATTACTTGATGGAATTGAACCCAGATTCTAGCCTATATTCAGCAAATAGGCGATGCAAACTCATGTCGAGTGACCATGCCACATGAGGGCTGACTTGAGTGCAGCAACAATTTGTGGAGTGCGGCAGAAATCACTGGAAAACATATAAATAAGACCCAATTACGCGTCTCCAAGCTCCTCTCTTCCCATCTCACCAGTGTTACTCTTTATCACCTCAGCGCAAACCTACAACTATTTTGACACCAAGTACCATCGTTCAATATATTCAAAAGCTCAGCGTAGCTACATATTTACACTTGTTCGTTGATATCATCTTCTAGCATAAATGCAGGAGCTTTATCTGACTTGCGTCCTTTGGATCGAAAAAATGTACAGATTTAAGATGATTCCATCGAGCGCGATCACATTGGCCATCTGTCTGTTCTTTGGTAAATTTTTGCTCTCCTGTGCTTGAAATCTTCCCGGAATTTGGTCAATCAATCAATAATCTGACACGTAATCTCTTCGGAAATATCATAGGCCAAGCTCCATATTTCACCCACGCAAAGAGCCTTGAAGTCAGGCAAGGTCCAGTGGACGTCCAAGCGTGAGCTGAGATTTTTCTTATAATTTATCCCTCATATTTGGACTATTTTATTAATTCAATCTACCCTCGTGTTCAGCCTGAAAGGGGCCCCCCTCGGACGACGAAATCTCCCAGGGCTCGGTCTCGGCTCGCATCATGGAAGGCCGGAGAAGGAACAAGGCGGTTATAGCTCCACCGGATATTACTCAAAGCCACATGGTGATGAAGGAAAGGGAAGCTCGTCATACGGTCAAGGTAGCTACGATCCTTCCAAGGGGGCCTACGGTTCTGGAAGCGGAATCGAGCCATCGGGAAACGACGACTATGGCTTGGGTCGAGGAAAATTCGACTTAGGCCCTGGGGCCCATCATTCTCTCCCAGAAGGCGCCCTAGATGCCGGCCATGGCAGCTACGGCGGTTCCGCCCCAGCTACTGATAACTCGCCCAAGCTAAACGCCCCGGGGAGCTACGGTTCCGAAAAGAAAGGTTATGGTTCTGAGCCTGAGAAGAAAGGCTCTAGTGGTAGTACCCAAGATTACAACTATGCCTTCCCGACCCCGAGCAAAGATTACGGCTCGGCTCCTTACGCTCCATCCTCTAACAATTCTGGAAAGTACGACTCGGGGGTGAAGAACCCATCCAAGTATAACCAACCGCCGACTAAGGACAACTCGAAAGGCTCGAGCGGCAATTACTATCCTCAAAAGAAGGATCCCAAGGACGGGGAATACGCATCTCCTCACGGCAAGCAGAAGACCAACCACGGAGCAGCGGACGATGAGTCTGAAGATGAAACTCATATTTTCGAGGCCGGAACCACTGAAGAACAACGCAAAGCCGCTCAGAAGGAAGCCGATGGCGCCTATAAGCAAGGCAAGGAAGCTGACAAGGGAAGTGGCTCTTACGGGGCACAAGTCGACCCTACTGGTGAAAAAAATAACACCGGTGATAAAAGTTACGGCCAACCCTATGTATCGGATACTGAGAAGGCCGGGGACTCTTCCTATGCATAGTGTTATCTTTGGAACCTTGTTTAGTTACACATGTCGTTGGCTTTTGTAATTTTCTTCCTAATTGCTTCGTCAACTCTCGTCTCTCTCTCTCTCTCTCTCTCCGGAATCTCGCTCATTTTTCTCATGGGGGATATCCCCGTTGTATTGGACATTGCCGGGGCTCGTTGTTTCTCTTCACTTCCATCTCTTAAGCTACTATACCAATAACATTCTAAATACATGATGACCGTTTTCCACTGAGACAGAATCATGAGCACCCTTGCCTACTCGTAAGTCTGTGGGACTTGAACATCTTCTGCACTCAAACCAGCTTGCAAGTTTCAGGCTTGGCTGAATGTTTTCTCCGTGAGAGGTATGGCAGCGAAAAATTCTGAGGTTATTGATCACGCGAGTTGAGCTTGAAATGTACTGTTGTTACCCTGCTGCGAGGGACAATTTTGCAAAAGATTAAATCAACATCATCATCAATAATCTGACTGTCAAAGCTCTTCAAGCAGACATTAAACACTCGCAACGGCTCAACAAGCTTACCCACGGGCAGACGATTGCCAACACTTACGCCCGGCCGGTTGTTTCCTTCCCCTAGAGGCTAACCACTCTTATATTCCCCTCCGTTCCTGCCCAAAGAACTCCCAAGATCCCCACCTCATTTATCTTGTCTTTGTGAATACAAACCACTGGGTATTAGCATCTGTGGAGTCCTTCCCATTGCTCCTGTCAATTCTGCTGACATGGGGTAAACATGTAACAAAGGACCTTTCTCTTGACAAGAGGGCCCTTGCTCTCTACAAGAAGGCCAGTGATTCCTAAATTTCATTATTCCCTTTCCTTCTCTGCCTCTGCTCATGAGTTGGCTTCCTCCCCCTTAACCCCACTGTATTTTTCCTGTCTTGGACATGTTGCTTTGATCCCCCTCCTCTTGTTTTCTTTCTCCTTGTTTTTTTGAGTTTGTATTCATGTGCAATGAATTAATTTCACAGGCTCAAAAAATGTCCTTTAAAGGAAACTAACTGATCACATCCTGGAGTTGGGACTCCAAATCAATTGGTGTGTGCGGTGGCACACACCAGAACTAGGCCTATTTGGTGTAAAGGTGCCCATGCGCCAACATGATCATCTTGTTCAGGAGGGTGGAGCCATCCATGTTCAGATTTTGAAAGGTGTGTGGACTCCTGCAAGCCAAACTAATTGGCATATTGGCAGACACGCGCCAGCATTAAGCCTCACAATGGATTGAAGTGATCAACAAGCCATCTTTTGGGGAGTTTTTATGGTCTCACCCCATGCCATCTGGCTTTGTGGGGCCATACACCCATTACCTTGGCGTCCCCAATTGGTCACTCCAAAATGTTGGCATCCATGTAGTAAGACATTGGTGTGTCTTTAGGCCAACCCTAAAATTACACAGGTTTAAATTGTGAAATTCTATCTGAATTTTCTGGAGAAAATCCGTTCACTGGATTATGAGGAATTAAATAACTCAGGATAAAAAGATCAAAGAGATTTTGTGGTTGGGTTGAGGTGTGGAGCAAATATGCTGGTGAAGAAAAGGCTTTGATGGCGGGGAGTTCTGATAAAAAGGATCACTTACTGTTATTATTATGCAAAGACAAGCAATTCTTGTGTTTGCGTAAAAATTCAGGAAACGACTGTGTGTGAAACTCTGAGGAAAAAAGGGAACAAGCAGGGGGGCATTCCTTCTCCTTTTAAGTTTTCATTCTTCTTTTGTTATCAGTACACTTGGATCAAAGTATAGCTTTGGGAGGTAACCATTTGTAAATACTTTGTATTAATGATGTATTTACTAAATCTTGTGTTCATGGCATTATCTTTAATTGAATTTTAAATAAACTGTCTATTACTACTTGTGTGTAATAATTAGGGATTGCACTTTGCACCTGGGACCCACCACGGGTGCGGGTACTACCCTGAAATTTTGCTAAAAATCAATACCTGCACCCGCACCCGCACCTGAATAGGCGGGTACTCAGGTGCCTGGGCGCTGTTACCCAGGTACCTGCAGGTGTTCACTTTTTATGCTGTAGAAATTGGTCCTGGAATTCACTATGAGATCAATACTTCTTCAAACATTACACTAGGCTATCAGGCTATCTAAACATCACGATCTATCTACTACCTCCACTATGGGATCTTTGTTCTGCCCCTTGCTCTTTTTTTTTTCTTGCTTATTTTCCAACTTCCATTTCCTTAACACCCCACTTGGTATCTTACCATTCTTTGAGTAGAAAGATACAGTCATTCCCCAAGTTCCAGATGTATCACTGAGACGGTGTCTCCTGACCAAAACATAAGCCCAACCAAAGTTGAATGATTGCTCAACATCTACAATGGTTGCTGTTGTATGCACTAGTTAGATTTTTTTTTAAAAAAGAAAATAAAAAAACTTACCTAGACAGCTGAGTACATCCAGTGCCATCTAGAGGAGACCTCCATGGGTATTACCCGCACGACCTTGCTGAATCCACCACTTGAGAGGGTTTACTGGCTGTCCTTTGTTGTCCAAAATTATCCCTCCATTGAGCCACATATTAAGTGGATTGGTTGCCACATTTCCTGTGTGTGCTTCAGAAGCACCACTCAGACCCGCAAGAACACCGGTCTGAGGCTGTTGGGAAGTTAGTTAGCTTTCTTACAGCCAAAAAA
Organism: Puccinia brachypodii; assembly: GCA_019395275.1. NCBI lineage: Eukaryota > Fungi > Basidiomycota > Pucciniomycetes > Pucciniales > Pucciniaceae > Puccinia > Puccinia brachypodii. Next base: position 10,465 of record LUKR01001670.1, read on the forward strand.
TAAAATAAAATGTAAAGAAACTAACCTTTGGACAGGGATTGGTTTTGGTGGTAGTTGTTGGAACTTGTGGTTTGCATTGATTTTCCCACATCTCATGTGTGAGTCTGATTGCTTTGGAAATTCATTCAGGTTTCCACTGAGCAAGTTTGAAATAATCATATTTAAATGAGAGATCAAGAACTGGAATCACAAAGTCAATGATGATTTATTAGAAATTTAACAATGATTGGCACAATTTAAATGAAGCACTCACTCATGGCAATGCAATACAAAGGGGAGCATTCAGTAAGAGTATATTATTTGTTTGTCAGTTGCAAGCCAGAACAAAAAGCATTCCTCAAGGCCGCAGGATACACATCTTACTGATTGGAAATCACATTGGATAAGTGTCCAGTGATCTGGTTAATGAATACCACTACTTGAGGTATCTGAGCCCCTCCCCAAGTAGAGACCATGAGGGTGATTTCGTGGAAGGATTCAAGAATTTTTACCATGTCCCAAGCTAAGTGCAGGTCAGTTTGGTTGATGTGATACAAGCAAGAAATGCCATGTTTCTTATCTTTCTGCCACTCAAGGCTTTGTAAGAAAGTCAGTGTGAGATGATGTCATTATGGGGCTGTGAATAGATACATACATGGCCTTTTAACATTGTTGAATACTGGTTAGCTGCACCAGGGTCAATTTCCACCTGTTCCTCACATCCCGCTCAACATTATGTGGCTTCATACAATATTTCTCTTCACAGAGATCCACAGAAAGAGCCTTTGAGTTCGGTGACTTTTTCAGATTCCAGGCAATTGCTTGGAACTTTTTTTGAGAGAAGAGAGAGGAAATAAACTCAGTATCATTATCAAAGATTTATTTCAAAGTCAGGTCATGGTTGCTTACCTTGCCCAAGGTCTCCTTGCACAATTGAGTGGTGTATATATCAGAATCCTCTTCATCACTCAAATTTTTTATATCCTCAGATTCAAATTCAAGCTAATCATCATTGATCAGATTGGCTGCAATCTCAGATTTGTCAACTGTATCCTCCCCTTCATCTTCACTATCAGAATTACACCCATCTTTGTTGAACCTAAGTATAATCAGCTGAACTCAATAAAAAAAGATCGAAATTCACCAACAGTTTGATCTGCAGATCAGTGTCATCTGGATTGGAGTCTGTCAGCCACAGATCCCATGTCACAGTACCTGACATGTCCCAAGTAACTGCAAGTTACACGTGCTCTACAGATAAGCCCTCTTATCTGTAGCACTTAGCTACATTAACTTATCTTTCAATTACAGTACACTACCTTCCCTTATTGTTACCTCCTCATTACGCAAATACAATATTAATATTGGATTAACACTCCTTTATTATTATTATTAAATATTATGTACTAATATTATTCTATTCAAAGGTTAAATAATATG
>LUKR01001672.1:0-11881 GCA_019395275.1 Puccinia brachypodii
GGGTACCCGCACCCGCACCCGGTACCCGGGTGCAAAGTGCCATCTTTACCCTTTTTACATGGTGTCCATTGAGAACCTAAACCACTGGTGCCTCATGCAATCCAACATCACCACCACCTTCATTTTGGGCTCATTGTCAGATTCTCAGTTTCTCCGCTCACTTCTCTCTTACACCAACAACAACCTGTCCCCTGTCCCCTGTTTCCTGTTTCCTGTCCACTGTCCACTGTCCACTGTCACCAGTCACCTGTTCAGCTTAGCTTTCCAGTACCCTGTCACCTATTCTCCTGTCCTGTTGCTGTCCTGTTGTGCCTTAACCTCAGGAGCAGTCCCACGTGTCCTACACGCGGTTTCCACATGGAATCCGTGTGAGCCCTCCCTGCAAGCTCAGACGTAGCTCCCGGGTTGGCCCACACATGTGACCCCACGGGTGGACCCATGACTTGTGGAGACCACGTAGAAACATTGGTGGCCCCCATGTGGAGTTCTGATCAGTTGGACTTAAAATGAGCAAGCAGCCCATGGGGGATCAAAAGAGCAAGTCACCAGTGGCTCCAACCTGTGCATGCACAACTTCCCAGAATCAGGTAGGGCACCCACATCCGTGTAAGCCACAGCAACTTGTACCAGCTACCCCAAAACGAGTAATACAGAACATCATTCAGGGGACTTTGAAGGATTTAAAATAAGTCCTTTTTTGCAATTTTTTTTTTCTTCTTACCAAAATCAAGTTTTCTCAAAATTTTATCAACCCAGGACTACCCTACACTTGTCTGGGTAGGAGGTCCATTTTTTTTGGAAGATGATGTTTGTTGGGATCAATGGATGTGTGGCCAACAAGTACAATCCTGGTATTTTGTATTTGTGGGCACGATGGCGGCTGTCCAGGAGCAATCCACCTCAGGGTAGAATCCCTGGACAATCACGGGATTTCCGCGTGGAATCCACGATCCGGGGCCCAATGTGGAATCCACACTCGCCAGAGTTTGAAAGTGCCCCGGAGGTATAGGCCTCTTTGGATCTTGCAAGGGGGCTCTCTAGTTGTCACTACTTATAGTTACCTTGCTCATTTGAAATAAACCATTGAGTCTGAGATTTTCTTCACCTGAACAACCCTTGGTTCTTTGCTCGCCGGTCCAATCTTGGCCCCCTCAAGATTGTCCTCCTTCCTTGCCTCAACTTCTTGAGCTGAAATCTTAACACTCATTTCTATAAGTGTATCAGAAAAGTGTCACAAACTGTGTTACAAGCACCGCTGTGGCCAATATGAAGTATTGCTGGAAGCAAAACTTTTTGTCGTTGCTCCCCTGGGCAAGCTTGCAAATGCTGCTGGTGTCTTGAGCCCAAACCAACTCCATCTGTGAGCTGCCCCCGAACTATTGAAGGAGAAAACTTCCCTTGAGTTATCACTGTTGGATATCGTGCCCGTCTAGGTGTATTCCGAAAGACTAAGATCATGTCTTAGGGTCGGAATCCCAAGCGTCGGTCAAAAACGTTCGACCGATTCTTGAGCTAGCCGTGAGTATCACTCTTGCCTCTTATCTGAACGACTGAGGGGATGTATGCTTATCTATTTTGCTTCTGCTGTCAGATCAGGAATCTCACATCGTTTTCATTTTAGTTGCTGCCAGACCGATAAGCCTGTCACATTAATCAAAGGCTGCACTGGGTTTCAACGTCTCCTTTGCACCTGATCATGCGCCAGGCTTTAATGCCCTACTCATACCTTTTACCTGCGGGCCCATTTGTGAGCTTCAATCGGACGAAGGAGCTGTCTGTGGAAGCGCCGGTACAGACCCTTAATACCTCGGGTAAACCCCACAGGCCTTTTTTTAAATTCATTGATATCCAAGAAGCGGGGGTTGCTCACCTGGGGATCAGAGACTGCTCCGGTCTTCGGCTATCCTGGCTCCTAGTTAAGTTTCAGTATTGGGGTGCGAGGTGTGAAGCTTAGGGTGTAATGACGTCTTTCGAACGGTGGAGCAACAGTACTCGAACTCAGTGTACAACACTTGCACTCTACTCTTGCGCAGCACCGAATGAGGGCGGAATCTACCGCCCGTTGGAAACACATGACCATCTCCAATGTCGCGTCTGCACAAGTCTGTGGCGGCAATCATCATAATTGCCAGCTTGTTCATCGGTGGCACACAGGCGCTTTCAGTGTCCATTTAGTGCAAAAACCGTATCTACCTCCAGCATGCAAAAGAGATGAGCAGAGTGGGATTTGAACCCACGCCTGTGAAGACTAGTGATCGTGCTCCCCGGATATGGGGTACACCTAAAACTAGCGCCTTAGACCACTCGGCCATCTGCCCGTGAGAGTTCGGGGGAATCAGTCATACTGATCGCGGTCCCCGGGGAAAAACATGCGAAGACCAGGTGTGAACAGGAATCTTGTGAGAGCTTCGATGCCTCCGTGCGGTCCCGAAAGCTTGATCGAAAGGGCTTGGAAGTTGAGCAAGCCTGGTAGGGTGAGGCTACCCAGTGACCTGCATCCATAATCGGGTGGGTCGCGAGTTCCCAAGTCGCTCAAGACACTCTCGATGCGGATACCACTGGCCAGAGAGGACCCTGGCAAGCGCGGCCAGATGTGAGTAATGTAGACATGAAAACTTGGTTGGCTTGCAACCAAGCATGTGATTGAGATGATTCAAGCATGAGGACATGTACATGGTGAAGGAGCATCATTTGCATGTATTGGTGAGTGGTAAAACTGCATCAGTGAGCCTTGAGAGCTGAAAAACTAAAAAAAAAAAAAATCTTTTTTTTTTTGAGGTTTGGAAAAACAACACCCCAAAATTGGTGGACAACACCCAACAACTGTTGATGGACAGTTGGTGGGTGTTGTTTTTCCAATTCAACACCCTCGTTTGGGTGTTGTGCAAACATAATTTTTTTTTTCTTTTTTTCTTTTTTTTCTGGGTGTTGGATTCCTAATCCAACACTCATTGTGGGTGTGGTGTTGGCGGCCTAATCCAACAACTGAGGGGGGTGTATTTGGGTTATACAATTTGTAACACATTATCAACACACCTTGGGTCAATTCTGATTGAGGGTGACCACCCGGGCCTGTGTGTTTGCTGAAGCAGGTAATCCGCTTATTGCCTCATTGTTCAATCAAGAGGCTTCAGCGGTCTTGATGGAAAGGATTGCTGTCTTAAAAGCTGATATCAATGACTCACCTGATGTGCTCAGATGGCTAGATAGAATGCTCATCTGTCTCTTTCAGAAGTTCACCAATTATAGAAAAGAAGAACCAAGTAGTTTTTGTTTGGCCAATGGATTCAGCATCTATCCTCAGTTCATGTTCTATCTAAGGAGAAGTCAATTCCTTCAAGTCTTCAACAATTCCCCTGATGGAACAGTGTTTTACCAGTCAGTTTTTACCACATTGTTTTGATTTATAGAGAGAAATCCAAGATTTCAGAAACAATTTTGGGTCATTTGATTTTTGCAGTCACATTATCAATGCTGAAGATGTCAATATATCACTGGTGGCCATTCAACCTACACTAATGTCTTATGGTCTGGACTCTGAGCCATCTCCAGTCTTATTGGATTCAGTTTCAATCCAAAATAATACAATTCTACTACTTGATACATTCTTTCATATCCTAATTTTTCATGGTGCAAGTATTGCTCAATGGTGTAAAGCTGGCTATCATGAACAAGAAGACTATGCCAACTTGAAGTATAGGATCACAATTTGTAGGTCAATCAACATTTGGGACAAGCCAACACCCAAATACACCCCTATTGGATGCCAAAACCCAAAAAATAAATAAATAAAATTATATTTTGTCAGACGACACCCAAATGCGGGGGTGATATTGGAAAAACAACACTCACCAACCCTCTGTTGACGGTTTTTGGGTGTTGTCCGCCAATTTTGGGGTGTTGTTTTTCCAAACCTTTTTTTTTGCGAGTTTTTTTATTCTCAAGGCTCACTGGTGCAGTTTCACCACTAAAGAATACATGTACGGTGGCTAGACAGGTAAAAATGGCATGTTGTTTTGGATTGCATGTCCTCAGCCCGCAAACCAAAATTCACAAGGATTGGTCAAATGGTACAAAATAGGTTCCAGAGATTGATTATCAAGAAATAACAACAAAAAACAAAGTTGGAAAATTTGTTAAAAATAAAAAATAAAACTGATTTTTTTCAACAGCTTTAATATACTCTTGTGGCAGGTTGGCACATGCAGAAATCAAAGATGAGACTCTTGAAAGGATGATTATAAATTAAAATCATGAAAAAAAAAATCAACAGGTGCTTTTAACCATGTGTAAAGTAGGCCATTTACCACCCTGCATTGCAGTCAGCCACTGAAATTTTCAATTTTTGCCTTCAGTCTGTCCGCCCCCCAAACTCAACTTTTTTTGAGTTTAGTTTTTTCATTTATTTTCATTCTCACCATATCCTATTCCTTGATTTCTGTATTTTCTGGTCCCTCAGAAATGGATATTGAAACTTTCAAAAAAAAATCAGTTTTATTTTTTATTTTTTACAAATTTTTGAACTTTGTTTTTTGTTTTCATTTCTTGATAATCATTTTTTGGAACATATTTCGTACCATTTGACCAAGTATTGTGACTTTTGGTTTGTGGGATGAGGTGCTGAACTCCAAAATAATGTGCCAATTTTACCTGTCTAGCCACTGTACATGATGCTCCTTCACTATGTACATGCCCTCATGTTTGAATCATCTCAATCACATGCTTGGTTGCAAGTCAATGTGCCTTTTGAGTCATCCATGTCTACATTACCCACATCTGGCCGCGCTTGCTAGGGTCCTGTCCAGAGGCCAAAATAACAGCCTCAAATTACTTAATACGGACTGATCTGGGGAAAGGAAATCTGACATACAGTGTATTCAGGGGCTGCATTGACGAATTTTTTCGCCGTGATGGATGCTCGCGAGTAGGCAGTTGCGTATTTTGTCAAATAACACACAGAATCAGCAAATTTCAGGTGACAGTTGACAGGCTCCTCAGGATTATGTTAAGTCTCAGATTTTTATCTCGTTTGCCATTTCTCTTCAAGCTGACAGTGATCCACCTCCCCATGTTTGGAATGGATTTGTGAATAGATTAAAAATCTATGATGGCACTTTGTTTGAGTACCAAAAGTAAGAGAATTCTGGCTAGAGATGAATTGACAACACTCAAAAATCAGACACACAAAATAGCTACACATTACAAGAGAAGAAGTGAATAATAATGAAAGCTGAAATGTTCAATGAAGAAAACAAGGATGATACTTATGAGTCGAATATATATGTACAGAAGCGGGCACCAGTACAATGGAGGACCACAAAATTCTTGTTTAGACTTGTTTGTGCGAACAGCTGAGAAAGAAGTTGGCGCAGCCCGCCTCGAGAGCAGGATGACGACGAGTAATATAATATCTGCGTGTGTCTTTTGGATTTTTGACGAAGGAAAATAGGTACATCGGACAGGGAATTGACAAGGGGGGAAGCGAGTCTACTCTTTTCTGTCTATCGAAAGAGGGACGGAGCATTCGGCCGGTCGGTAAGTTGAAGTGCAGAAAGACAGTTGGGTTAATGATGACTGGAACTTTGAGTCGAGCTCCGGCCAGCGGGGAAGTGGGAACTGGCCTGAAGCATCTTCTTCAAGCACCTCAGCTTCAAAGGAAGACTCAGATTCAGAGTCACTGTAATCGATCGAGATTTGGTCGTCGTCGAGGACCGAGTCTTCACCACTCAGTAAGAGACTGGCAAAGCCCTGTTCGGCAGCTGTGAGACCAGCTGGCTTCCGTGAAATCATCGTGTCTTCTATCTCCAAGTCTTCGTCCCCAAGCTCGGAAGGGGTGGCAGCTTCAGCGGCAACGTGTACGGCCGGCATGCGTGCTGCGACAATGTTTCGTAGGTTCAGGATCGTGTCTTCAATATCCGAATCCTCGCCGCTCGATTCGCTCACTTTCTGCCGGAGATCCGGCTTCGGTCCACGAGGATGTGTACCCCCAAGGGGAGAATCATTTGGATGGATCAACGAGCCACTGAAGAAGGCCACCTGGGAAGACCCGTGGCCACCCTGACGGGCCTCGCAGTTCTGCGATAAATAAAAACAGAACATGGTCAGACTATTATTTGGAACCCAGCTTTCGAGAGCGACGGCATATTCCTTCAGCGACACATACACCCAAGGTATCCAAGGCGGAAGAACTAGCAAATGCAGATTTGCAATGTTGCACAGGTTGAACGTCAAGGTTGGCCGAAGGCAGCCTTTCTGAAGCGGACCTTGCTCGAGGTACCTGGATCTCCCTTGAATCATGGCTGGTGGCGATGTTCAGTGACTTGAAGGATTGGGCCAGGGTCAAGTCTACCGGCTTGTGTTTTCGTCTTCGGAGGAGGTTATGGATCGACTTGTTGATCGAGGCACCGGAGGTGCTCCGGAACGAGAGTTTCGGGGACGGCGTATCGGTGGGATTGCACCCATGGTTGAGGTTTGCTTCATCTGAAGATCTTGATGAAAGTAAAGTACTTTGACTCGACAGAGAGGTGGCAGAGGAGGCGAGGACGGATCCGCTTAAATTACTTCCAGAAGAAGCCTCCGAGCCCGTGAAAGAGGGGGCGGAACGGATCGAATGGCTTGTCGTAGCACTTCTGGTGCGGCTGTTTCTCACCGGTGTACGCCCTTTGACCCGCGGGGAAACAAGTTGGTAAATGGATGCCATAGAGGGCTGCTGGTGGTATGGTTGGTTTGTTAGAGGGGGAGGGAAGCGTGACGGCCCTGTAAATCCTTCGAGGCTCCGAATTAAGGCCTCTGAATCTACCCGAGAACAGTGTCTCTTGACTGCTGAGTAGTCTTCAGGAGGGCCGGTTGCAGGCCATTGAATCGACTTCTAGACTGCCCTCGCGCACCCTCGACTGGCAGCTTGCAACTAGGCCAGTTAGCACATTAGGTGGGGACTGTGGCGGGTTTGGGCCGGCCTACTTTGATTTCTTCCTGCCCCTTCTGTCCGAGTCGGGACCGAACTCACGCGGACGAATTCGGCCCCTCAGCGCGCCCTGGCCCAATCGCGTCGGACCCCCATCCGACCGACGCACAAGCGCAGCCATATACAACTCTGAACAACAACAGCACAACAGCACAAGAATCGCACAGAAAAAGGAAATCAATCAGCTGTCAAAGGAAAAAGTCAAATTTTTGATTGACTGATCATCAAACTAGCGACAAAAACGGGCTTGCAAATTAAAAATCTTAGGATGGCTAACAATAACCCCACGGAGTCGATCTACCCATGATCACAACGAGATAGAGGAGGAAAGACGCGGAAAACTTGACCATCATCGCTGTTAAGAGTTCATAAGCTTACAAGTTGTAAAAAGGCTGTTTCTATCGCGCACTGCGAGGAAAGCCTCGCGCACCATGTGAAGCTGATTGAACTGCGCACAAGTCCCCTCCAGAGCAATCCGCGTCAGCCTCGGCCCACAGTGTTCATATCCAGGGTTCGGGCCCAGAAGTGAGACCGATTCTCAGTCTGTGAATTTCCACCTGTTCAACCAAAGACTAGACCAAGTCATTACAAACAAACACATCTACGAAACCAAGTATTCTCAAGCCTTGCCCTCCTCGGCAGCTCCGGCCGGTGGGAAGGTGGATTCTGATACATACTCTTGTCGGTGGATCTGCGCACCATCCTTTTTAAATCAAACTCGGCCAGTCCTCATCCTTTATTTCAATTTCATGTAGCAGACTCTAATGAACTAGGCACATTTGCTGTTTTGTGGAAGCTGGTGCGCGTTTCTGTTGGGACCACCTTTTGGTCCTTCACTGTTTATCGGAAAGGCACTAGCAAAGGGCCTCAATAGCTCCTGAGGAGAAGTTCTAGTACCAAGGTAGGATAAATTGCAGTCTAGACAGGAGAGAAAGATCTCTCAGTTAGTATCCACAAATGATGGAAGTGCGAAAAGGACATGAGAAGAGAGGGAAGGAAGACCGGGCACTTACCTAGACAGCAGAGATCTTTTCTCTACTATCTAGCTGAAGGGGAAGTGTGAGACTAGTCGATACAAGGCACAACTAGGCTGATGTAATCTTGTAACATGTTTGTGTAAGCCTGTGAGGAGCAGGGCTTACAGTTTCCGGCGATGCTGTGATCGACCGAGTACGATGCCACCTGATGCTGTTTGACAAGTAAAACTTTGCAAGATATTAACACTTGGAATGCGTGTTAAATATGTATCACCAGCGTTGATCAAGCGAAGCGATTACCGCTCGTTACCCCTGTCATGAAGCTTGAAATGAAAAAGTTCTTTTTGCGTAGAAATTCGTGCAAAGAGGTGCAAAGAGTGCATTCGTAGATTCTCCCACGTGATCCTCGTGTCTTGCTTGACGCATGAGGTCGATGGGGATGACTGGGGATGAACGGTCGATCTGTTGTGAATGGGAGCCATAGCCAGCCGGACCTCTCCGCTCATCGGGTCTTGGAATCGTGTTCTCATGACCTTGCCCAGCCGTTCTCCTGCTTTGCGGTCACGTCTCCGAAGTGGATGTTGGAAAATCTCTTGATTGGCTTCAGTAACACTTTATGATCTACTATACAGGATTACAGAGCAAGTGTACTGCTTTATACGTACAAGAGCAAGTGTACTGCTTTATACGTACATATTTATGATCTGTGACCAATTTCTACACCTTTGTTTATAAGGCAGTGGCTTGTCTGTACCGCTTGAAGGATTTTGAGACACCGGAGGGGCACCGGCGCTTGCCCTTGTAAATGTAGCTTTCTCGTGCTTATATCCACCCCCATCTTCCCTCTCCAAGCCAATCCAAGCTGCACCCAGAGCCCAGTAACCCCAACTCTTGCATCGCTACTCTTGCATCCTCTGCCCTGGTCCGCAAGCGATCCAATTGAACCTTTGGCCTAAAAAAGCACCACACTTCTTTCGATGTCCATCAATCCCCCTCGACGGTCATCGCTGGGATGCTATTCCACCAGCCTTCCAACCACCCGGCGTCATGGAACAAACGCCCGGGGTCCCTTGAGCCCCACTGCCGCGTTACCCCCTGAGCGTCCACTTCCTCAGTTATTCACACGGACCCTCCCATCGTGCGTCTCTCCTTGATTAGACAAATCTGGACAGGAAGAGAAGTCCCTTAGCCCCAAGTGGACACTTGTTCTGTCGCTGTCAGTTTACTCACTTTTGTTCTTCTCATGAATATATGTATGTAGGTCGGGTTCTCGCCGATCACCGAAGCGTCCTTCGCCGCTCGGTCCCTCAGCTCATATCCCCCCTGCGAACACTGCTCTGTCTCCTTCTGCAACTGTCAAGCAGAACGTACCGAGGCCAGCCGCAACAGATGATATCCTACATTGTTCCCAAGCGGGAATTTCAAATAGCAGCTACGATCGGCGCAATCCCACGGGCATTGAGCGTTCCAAAAGGGTACCAGGCCTTAATTCGGAGCTTCGGCAAGGCTGCCGGGCTGCCACACTCCCCCCCTCCACCTCCAACCAACCAACAACCAACAATACCTACAACAGCCGCTCCATGGCATCCATTTACCAGCTTGTTTCCACGCGGGTCAAAGGGCAAGCCCCTACAATGACGAGAGATAGTCGCAGTAGCAGTACGACATGCCAATCGCTCCGTTACGCCCCCTCCTTCACTGGTTCGGAGGCTACCACTCGAAGCAATTTTAGCGGATCTGTCCCCTCCCTCGCCACCTCTCTATCGAGTCAGAGTACCGTCCTTTCATCTTTCTCTACAGATGAACCACACCTCAACGAAGATTGCCCTCCCACCCATGTGGCATCCTCAAAGGCCTCGTTCCGGAGCGCCTCTGGTGCCTCGATCAACAAGTCGATCCAGAGCCTTCTTCGAAGACGAAAACAAAAACCGGCAGACTTGAACCTGACTCAACCCCTCACGTCACTTAATATCGCCACCAGCTATGATTCAAGAGAGTTCCAGCTACCTCGAGCAATGCCTAAATCAGCAAAGCTCCCCCCGGCCAACTCTGGCGTTCGCCTTGCGCAACCTTGCAAATCCGCATTTGCATCTTCTTTCCCCATTAACACCTCGGAATCTAATGTATGTGTCGTTGACCTCCCTTCTGAAAGGTAACTTGAGGAACTGACTATTTAACACAAATTTTTTCACTCAAGAACCCCGAGGCTTGTTTTGATGAACCCAATGACTCCGAGTTTTCCCAGCCGGCCATCTTCAGCGGCTCGTTGATTGTCGCAAAAGATGCGCCCCTTGTGGGTACTCATCCTCGTGGACCGAAGACAGCCCCACAGCGCCAGGTGAGCGGATCGTCGAGCGGCGAGGATTCGGAGATGGACGACATGATCTCAAATCTCAGGAGCATCGCCGCGGCCCGCAAGCCCGCCGTCAACATTGCCGTTCAACCTGCGACCCCCTCCGAGCTCGAGGATGAGGATTGTGAGATGGAAGGTACGATGAAGAGCCTACGCAGTCTCGCGATGTCACGTAACCTAGGTGGTCCAACAGCGGACAAGCAAAACTTTTCTAGTCCCGTAATCGGCGATGGAGGCTCCATGCTCGACGACGACCAAATCTCGATCGATTACAGTGACTCTGAATCTGAGTCTTCCTTTGAAGCTGAGGTGATGGAAGAAGAGATGCCAGACGAGTTCCCACTTCCCAGCTGGCCCAAGCTTGGCTCAACCTCCCAGTCCCCATTCACCCAGCAATCGCTCTGCGCCTCAACTTACCGGCCCGCCGAATGCTCCGTCTCTCTTTCGATGGACAGAAAAAAATAGACTCCCCGCCCTTCTTGATGCTTTTCACAATAAGGCCTTCGCCCCATCGTTGTCTCCCCTCCTCAACAGTCCAAAATCCGCACAAAGCAAATATATCACTCGTCGTCCTCCTGCACTCGACCCGTTGAGAGTCCCACGGCTCTGCCGACTTCTTGCTCATCTAGTCACATCAGCCTGTTAAAATAAAATTTCTATTCCGTCCTTATGTACCTATTTACGGAACTAATATCAATCATACTCGTTATCCTTTTCTTTATATCCTTCTCTCCTCTCGTTACAATATCTATCAGACAATCACTCTCTTCCTAAAGTCGCTTTCTCTTTTTTTTGCTCTTCCTTTCCGCCGACAATCCTTTCCCGAACGAAAAAAAAAAAATGAACCAAGGATATAAAGGACAAACGGCTCCAATGTTTTCATACTTGATTGACTATTGACAGACCAGCATCCTCACTCTTTTCTTGTCCACTCCCTTCTCCCACTTACTTTTCACCCTTGTGATTCGATTCATGTTTGTAAATTAGATCTTGATGTTTCAATTGAAGATAGTCTTGATCTGGCAATCCCTCTTAAGAAGCTACACTGTTGTAAACTGTACATAAATATTTATATATCTATGTGCATATATTTTTAGCTATCGTGTCTTCATATCCACATCACTGACGACTGACAGTACACCACTCTTGAAGCAAAAACAAAAAAATACCAAAAAACCCTAACCCCCTCCCACCCCTACTCCTCTCTATGATTCACGGTGCTTATCTTGTAAAATTGACACGTGGCCTGTTACGTGGCTAGGGCGCAATGAAAGTACACAATCGCTCAGATTGTGGGCTTCTTTGCATAAGGTACTACATCGTTGGTGCTGTTCGGAATTACCCGGGCAACTGAGGGATGCTCCTGCCTTACAGTCGCTTGGAAGGCGTGCATGAATCAATTAACATTATAAAATATGAGTAGAGAGGTGTTGGGACGCACATTCCCGACGGTTGTTACAAACAAGAGGGTAGTAAGCAAAAAACCCCTGTTGTGATATGGAAAACCTTCACATCCAAGATTAACACTGGTGACATAACCCAATTTGTCTCTTTGAAGGGGCTTGCACTGCCGATTGGCAAGTTGCC
>LUKR01001673.1:0-11879 GCA_019395275.1 Puccinia brachypodii
ACCACTCCTGCCTATATAAATCACCACAGCGTGCACGCCTCAAATCAAGGTGCGCACAGGTGCGCATGCCTTGGGCTTGGGTTTGGGCAGGCCCCACCTTTGCCCGTGAGGCGTGCCCGACTGTGCACGCCTGCGCCAGGGCGTGCACATATGTGTATGCCTCTAAGAGGGCCTGCACGGCCCTGCACGCCTCAGATTGAGGCGTGCACGTCCATGCACGCCCTGGAGGAGGCGTGCGTTTAGCAAAACTGGGGTGTGCATTTAGCCTGCTCCCCTCAGAACAGTCTCCTCCAGTCATCAGTATCCCAGTTCAATTCACTCCTCCATCAATCTCACAGGACAGATACACCTACATACATCTCTCAGGAAGGATCAATCCACATACATCTCTCAGGAAGGAAAAACCCACCTCAATCTCTCAGAATAGTTCTTCCAGTTTATCTCAGTACAGCTTTTCCTCAGTAATCAGTTTCTCAGCACAGCATCACTCAAAGATCAGTCTCTCAGAGCAGCTCCTGTCACACAACCTACAATATTTCCCACAATAATCAGCCAGCTTGTCTTTCAGTTTCTCACATCAAAGCTCTCAGGGATATTTCACATGCTGCAGAGTTTTCTCATCACCTCTTTGTAAATAGTAAAAGACTTACTTCAGAATATATACAGCCTCATGTGTTTTTTCCATCCACCCCTCTATCTATCCAGTTATCATAGGAGATCATCCCATCATCATATATCATTCTATCATAGGAAATCATCATCAGTTTGTTAAGATAAGTTCTCCCCCCACATTATCTTATCATCATCAGTTGTTAGTTGTTATCATCATAGTCTTTATTAACTTTCTTGATTACTGTTAGCCCTTAAATCCAGGAAAATATTAGCATCATAGTTATTGTCATTTTTCTTGAGAACTGTTATCCCCTTGAAGCACAGACCTTTAGAAATCATAGTTATCATTTGATCATCTGCCATATTCTCCCCTGTCAGCCCTTAAAGCACAGGACTATTATCTTTTCTCTTTTAGCTATTTTATCATCAGTATCAGAATCATCCCCCATCACCATCACCTTACCCACACTCAACCTCCTCATTTCTGCTGTAGGAAAAGATTCCAGCAGCAGTAATATTACTTCCAGAACTAAGCTTGAAAGAGATAAATCCACACCTTATTCTTTCTTTTTCTTAGTGTTACTCTCTCCACCCTAGCTATAGTTCAGGAAGGCAGCTTCATCAGCACCTTTAGTAGAGCTCTTACCAGTTCTATTATCACCATTTGCGCCTCCTTAAACTCAATTCCAAAGCTTGCGCATACACCTGCGGCCCGCAGCATTCCTTTTCTCAGAACCGCGCTCCCACACTTCTACTGATCACCGTTGAGACTGTACTACAATGGTGAAAAGGTAGATTCAAGCATGGGAGAAACTGCTAAAGGAGCGCCCAGGTAATTTTTCAGATATACCTGGCCTCTTTGAAGTCCTGTGTCTCTATTTTCCCCCCAGTCAGAAAATAAACAGAATAACAAGGAACCTACATACATTTTAAAGGAAAATTGTCAAACAGAATAACACACCGCAGGTCCCTTACCTTCTGAGAATAGTCCCACTATTTAGTGTCACTAATCTCCAAAGTAATTCAGCTGTTTCCTTCAAAACAATACATTAGTTCTCTGTCTATTCCCCTTTTTTCCTCTCACCTTTTTTTTCTATTCTATCTTCATTATAAAAAATCAAAAGAATAATAAAATAATAAAAAATAATAAAAAATAATATAAAGCAAAATAAATATACAAAAGATTCCTCTTATCAATTATTATAGTTTTGTGGTTTAACTAGAAAACCCCATAGGTTTCCCAGTAAAGAACCTGATCAGTTTACTTTGATCTATAAAAACTGTGGCTGGACAATTAATTGTACCAGACCTGAGGCTACCCTCTAAGCAGCTTACCAGCAATCTTCTACAGATTGGTCTGAGAATTAAAAAGAGGATCTTCTGCAATAAAAAGAACAAATTCTTATAAAAAGAATATATTATTTCTATTTCTTCTCTACTTCTCTTTTTCCTACTCTTTTCTCTCTATATAATTCAGCAACCAGCCATTGATTCTCAAGGCTTGTGTACAACACACTTAATCCTCAATTCATTATCAATGGTAATAGTTAGCATCTCGATATCTCCAGTTATCTAGGCTTTAATCTCAGGCCTGATATAACAGTAATAAAGAAAAGGTCAAATTAAAGGATTCAAAATGTACAGGTCCTTCTCCAGCATCAATCAGTTCCCATACATTATTTCAATGGAATGGGCTTCAAACCCATAAATTCATGGCTCAATTCAAACATAAATTCTGGTATCTCATTAATTTACAATGATATTTCTGTTTGGAAAATGATTCTTGATGATGATGAAATTGGTTTTTGAGAGGATGTAATTTTTCCTATGACTATAATATTTGGGGGCTCTGCTGCTGCAGTCTCAGGAATCAACTTACCTGCACCTGGTTCTGATCTTCCCAATAAAAAACAAACATTTGAATTTATGTGATTTTCTAGTTGGCAAGGCTCTTTGGAAGGAGCTCCTCTTGTTTGAATTTGAAATAAAGGTGCGGGAATGGGCCTTCTGTAGTCAAAAATCACATCAGGCTCTACTTAACTCGGGAGAACTCTGACTCCCCTCTCTCCACATCTCAAACCGGAAACATCAAATCCAAACACCCTACAAACAACTGAGCCTCAATATGTTGTTGTAGTCTTGAGATCACCTGCCACTACAGTTAAGAGTGGTGGTAATTCCTTTTTCCTTGTATTTCTCTTCTTGTTCTTTCTGCTATTCCTTGTCTCCAATACTGACACCTCTCCTCTAGTCTTGATCTGTTAGCTTGTTTGTTTGTCTGTTTTATTTCAATCTTCAAAGTCTTCTTGTTGCTCATATCAGCAGTCCTCTAGGTATTGAATCTTTCATTTATCATCTTTCTTCTCTTTTGTTTTGTTTATTATGTTTTATTTCATCTTACTTCTGAATTAAAACAACTCTAGTTTTGCCTCAGATTCCTTTAGCTCTCTGCCCAATGATAATAGGATCAATTTTCACATGCAGTATTTTCCTCATTATCTTCAAACTGTTTGGTCAGTGTAACATATGGTTTTGTTGAGTTGCATTTTAATGGTGTGAGGTTCACTACCAGAAGGAATAAAAAAACTTAGTAGCCTGTTTTTTCATTATTGTAGTCCCAGAATTTTCAAACTTTTGTTTTTTATTTGCTTGGTTGCAGACAATGTAAGTCACATCCCAGTAAGTCCTGGGACCTGAGTGAGAATAATCCTACCTCAGAGAAAGTTATTTGATAATACTTGTGTCTTCCACATCTGCAGACTGATGGAAGTAAGGCAAATCATGGAGAGAAGATTTACCAGAACCAAAATAAGATTACATTTGGACTGAGCTGGAATCTTAATGAAAGAATTGACCTGTTATTTGAATTTTACCACAATAAGGTCCTGGATGATTGACAAGATCTAAAATTGCTGGCTCCTGTCCAATTTTGGAGCTCAGTAGCTAATTAGAATCGTAATAAGAATAAGAATTGATTGGTCCAAACTGATTTCAAAAAAAGTGAGTATCTCATGCACAATTATTCTACTGCTTTGATTCTCCTGAAGTACCTCAATTCCCTATTGTCTGAATTCTTCAAATCAGTTCCTCATGATGTTTGCTGATCATCACTTTGAATCCGCCTGTTGGCTCTTATGAAGCAATTGGCCAAATTGACTAAGCCCATTGAATTTTCGGATTTTTTCCCAATACACATGGTTTGCTTTCCTCTCTCCTTCTGTTATGTTGTTGAACAATCATACAAGGATGTATTGTTGGAAAATCTTGAACATCATGTATACTCTTTCTCATAAAATTGTACTGCCCTAAGGTACCAAGTGAATTAATCATACAGACACTTGTGGAAGAGTTCAAGTCCTGCAGTCTTGATTGCACCAACTGAAAGTTGAGGTCAAAAATTATTTATCAATGACCACTGTTAAGACTGGAAGTCTCAAATTACCATGAGCAGAATATTAAATTTTTGAGATAATTGTAAAATGAAGATTGAACAACACTTTGATTCTGAAACCAAAATATAATCAAACCAATCTCATGATCAGTAATGCAAAAATTTAGTGAAAGAGTGAAATTTAACAAAAGTATAAACTGTCAGTGGGTCCATCCCACCATAGAATGATTGGAAGCCAAGTTTTTTTCTTTCTAAGCAAATTTTAACGCTAATTGCTTCACAAGGACTGAGACTAAAATTTTTGATAAAGGATTTTAGATTAAAATATTTAGGGGGTATCAAATATACCAAATCCACAATTAGAAACCATTCAATTATCTAAAAAGAAAATTCTTCATCAGTGGTTCCCAAAGCATATAAGCAAATGAAGAACCAACAGGTTTTTAAAATGGTGGATTCTTGAAAACCAGTCAATTACATAATGGTGGATTTGGTCATATTTGATACCCCCTATTATTTGTGATATCATGTCTTTCCAGGGCATATTGAATGACTGTAAATTGAAGTTTTCTATTAAATGGCATCAATTTCATGAAAGTATCATTTTAACTGAATTCAAAAAGACACCAATTCATTCAATTATGAAGAATTCTTAAATTTCCTTCCCATTCAATGGAAAATTCAATAATATTTGTTGATTTTTCAAGCCTAAAACATTAAGCTTATTTTCAGAAAATATTAAACTAGTGATGATACATTTTCTGAATCAAAAGAGACAAAGAATAATTCAAATTCAAATAAATTCAAAGAAGAAACTGAGTATTTGAAACTGAATGAGTGACATTTGAAAACCTAGCATGTTGTGGAATACCCCTGAAAGAATGGTGTGAATAACCTTAAAAGATGTTAATGAAAATTCCAGAGGTCAGTTCAAAAAGGAAGAAAATCTCATACCTTTTTGCACAAAAGATTTTTTGGTCAAATCATATGTAAAATTTAAAATTGGACCCGAGAAGATGGTTTGATTTCTGAAAAATTTGATAACTTCAATTTTACTTTAATTGGATTTCTTATTGTGCACCTGGAGATTCTGAATCTGGATAATTTTTTCTTTAAAATCAAGGGTTCCTGTCTTGAAAAATTAAAATGATTGAAAACACTTGATATGGTGCTTGGAGCTGTGTACAAATCAAACTTTCCAAAACTTGGATTCATTACTTGAATCATAAATAGATTCACCCATAAACCCTATAAAATCATTCTCAATTTCTCTCAAACTGAACATCTGGAAAGTTTGATACACATAAAACTTGAATTATGAGAAATTCAAGGTGTCACTGCCAGCATTGATGAATTTACCCCAGGGTACATTGATCAATGTGAGGTATATTGATCATTTTTTTTGGTTGATCAAAAGAAAAAAATCCAAAAAATTCACCAAAAATACTGATCAATATACCTCACCTTGATTGATATTCCCAGGGTAAATTCATCCATGCTAGCAGTGTGTGCAATCTTCAAATTATCAAATGATTCTGTCTACTTAATTTTTACACTGAATTCAAATAATCAAAAATCACACCAAGATCAAATATCAAGTTCACACACTATACATTTATCTGTACAGAGACCCAAGCAATCAACATCAAGGACACTTAAATGCAAATACATATTCAAATTTACTGTATTGGTCAAAAACTAACTACTGGTGGTGCATTTGTTGAGTATTGATTGTAATACATTACTGACCAATTTTCTTTACTCATTTTGGGATCTGGGAGAGATATCATAGGGATAGAGGGATGAATTGGCTCCTTGGCCTTCCAAGTTAGAACACAAGATAACTATGAGATACAGCTAGTATAAATCAAAGTCACCTGCATGCAGGTTCCAACTTTCTTTTCCTGGTGATTGCCACTGCAGAAAGATGTCCTGATGTCCCCCAAATTAAAACTCTCTGAACTCTAGCATGCAAAAATGTTGTATGTTAAGCCATGGCTCCCATTCTTTTCTGTGGTTTTGTGCAAACAAATTTTTGAAAACCCAATTAATTCCCAATTTCAGAATTTGGCCCATCCACTAGCAGTGGAAGTCAGTTCCTGGTATTTCGATTTTTCATTTCTGAAATTTTCTCAAACATTCAGAAATGGGCTTGGATTCTGTTTTAAAAACTTTGGGATTTCAGATCTCAAATCTTTAGCCATTGCAAAGTTTGAAATTTGTTGCAGGTTAATGGCTGAACGTATCCAAAACTGGCAATCAATCACCCAGATTCATGGTCCTCATTGGTCCAAGATTATCCTGCATCTGAGAATTAAACAGTTTGTTCATGTGCAAATACATTGTGGTTATTGTTGGGACAGAAAAGCCATGGTTGTTAATATGCATTGTTGATCTGCATTGTGTCCTGAATGATCTGGGGATAGTCTCACCAATGAAACTTATTTCAAATTTATTTCACCTTCCATTATGATGTTTTTGTGACTTGTCTTCCCATCCTTATTGTGTTTGGTTTACACTGGTGCCATCAAGGAGACTAGTTTATGTCAACCAATATCAATGTTGAATACAACATTACCCACAAGAACATGATTTACATTTGGATATACCGAGAAAATACAAAATAAAAACATTTGCCTCTTTGATAAAATACCTATTGAGAAGTATAAAAAAGGGTCTGTCTTTCAAGGGGTACTGAGGGATTGAAATTGAAAACAGAATTCAATCTCATGGTAAGAGGGGTAAGGCTACAAAAGCTGTTTGGATGAGTACAGCTAATACCAATGATGCCACCATGCACGTCGTCAGTTGGTGCAGCACTCTATTTGCTTCATGTCTTCCCGTTGGCCTACTTCAAACAAGAAAATGGGAATGATTAGCTTCGCTATATTGTATCTGAACTTGACATTCCGACTATTGTTTAACTCACGCATTCGTGGGTTCACTGTGAGTGGGGTTTGAGAAATTTGAGATCTTACTGTCACGAGATTGCAATTCCGTTTGAGCTTCACGATGATCGAACCGAAGACCAGCTTCGGGAGATCTGAGTTTGTTGTCCCAGCATAATAGACAGTATATCTTCATGAAATCCTTTATTATCAAAGCGAGACCCGTCCAGATCAGAGGGAATAAAAGAAGTCGGTAAATTCGTGGTATAGGCTTATTGATTCTCAATGGAGTAATCAACGGAGAGGGCACAATCATCATCAACAAGTTGACAATGAAGGCAATCAGTACCAAGAATGAACCCCAAAGAGTTTTGCTTCTGGTACTGGTGTGCGTCTTTTGGTTTGTGAGTGAATAATCTACGAATGCGGGTAAGACATGCTGATTTAGTCCTACAAGAATCTCCGCTACGATCCCGGAGAGCACAGCTGGATGATTGGTATATTTCGCCTCTAAGTTTGCGCGGTGAATTGATTCAAAATTTATGTCGTCGCAGCATGATAATAGCCCATCCCTTTGTTCTAGTGAGCTCGAGTTTCCCAGGTATTGGGTCATAAGAGTATTGAAGGCAGTCCTCATGGGTTGATGGTCGGGCTCTACGCCTTTCAGCTTGTCCATTAGAACATTTGATGATAGTTTTGAGGTAGCTGTGGAATTGTGCCTAGCTGCTCTGAGGATGGAGCCTTCATGTAAAGTTGCGGAGAGAGTAGACCCACTACCATCCCAATCTGGGTCATACTGACGATTGTTGGACCGCACTGAGGGTGCCCAATTGACTTTGCGATTGACCTGCCGGCTTAGGTTGATAGGTTCCATTATAAGTGTGGGGGCATCATGATGCTCAAGGCTAAGACTGGCATCAAAGTCTTCAGGCGTTCTCTGTGATAGTTCGAAGGCTGCTTTTTCAAGCTGTGAGAAACCTCCATCATGCCTTGGATTGTCGGAATCAATGTCACTGGAATCCAGCGGAGCTTCGGAAGGTTGAGAGTTTAGATGACAGATAATTTCGAAAGGGTGAGGACATTGAGATTGATCACGCAGTGACAATCGCGAAAACCCGTCTGCGTAACTGATTGAATCAGAATTTGCGTGAGAAACAAGCTTGGATAAGTACATGCCGTTTGGCTCGGAAAAGGTACTGCTTTGAAGGTAGAAAAACTAACCGCTTGAAATCCATCAAAAAATCTACGAGAATTGGTGCGGAGCCTATCCAACTGTTATGTGGTTCTTGATATGCTCCTCGTCGAATCTGGTTGAGGAATCGTTTGAAGTCAGTTAGTCCTAATGGCTTCGAGGTCAAACCGTCCAGCACCGCTTGCACGTCTCTAGGAGATTCATTGCGTTGAGAAGGATAGGGCCGGGGTGAGTTGTTGCTGGCCATTGCCCCGAATGCAATCCCATCTCCCATAATCTGGTTCGCTGGTCGAACCACTTTTTCGATCAATGGAGCTGGGGTAAGCGAAGAACCAATAACAGAAGGGTGACGAGCAAATGATAAACGTTGGAGTGCCGGTGCGGGCGCAGCAGTTGATCTAGACAATGTGGTGCCAAGCTCAGTTGCCATGTCTAAATCGGTTCCATTATCCAGATTGCGCTGGCGGGTCCAGTCGCTCCCGTAATGATTTTCATATCCAGTCACCATGATTTGACGGTTATTGTTGATCTAAAAAATTCGGAGGCTGATGGGGGAAAGAAGGCCAGGAATTGTTGAAGATCGCCTGGGGATTGTAGACAATAGCATTGATTTGTTCAAGTCTTGACCTTCAGGGCCTCAAGTCAGAGAAGTAAAAAAAGAGAAGAAAAAAGGTATATAGATATTCAAAAGTTGGTGGAATCCTGTCCAATCCCTGCGGGGAGTATACTGTATTTCTGGACCTGAGGATACCTGTAGAGTTGAGGGAGAAAGTAGAGTTTAAAAATGGAGCATGTAAAAAAAGGATGCCAGGCGCCGATTCCGTTGTCTCCAAGAGGAAACGGGTTGCAAAATGGGTCGAGGGAGGCTAGTACGTGATTTTCATTATTCATGGATCTTTTCAGATTGTGTGTGCTAGGCAACCAACTCGTGTATATCTGTATGCGTTACTAGAAAATGGAGTGAGGTGTGATGGCCGGAGGGTACCGCCAGACCAAAGTGGGTGAACGGGTGGACTACGAGTTCCATCTATCCGGGCCGAGATTACAGCTACCGAGCTCCGGTAGCGCCGTTCGCCAGTTCAAACTGCTTGGCAACACTTGATGGCCCCAAGCCGCTCAGTTGACTTTCATAGAGGGGCTGCGCCCGAGGTTGGTAGGGTGGCATTTTTTACTTTCCTTCTATATGGGCCGAATCGCTTGAGTTATGAGTGCGGTGAGACCGCATTTTAGAGGCCACCCTTTCGTTGTGAAGATACATGATGCATTACAGCAGCACCCGTCAAAAATATGGCCCCTCAAAAGCCCTGAACCCCAGCTGTGGCACCGCAAGGGGTTGCAATCACCGCCCAGGCTTGCGGTGGCAATGGCCTGGGTGTACTCGGCGCATCACGGGACGGGTCGAGCTGTTCGCAGGTCCCAACGCCGATTCAGCAATACCAACAGTCTACAGATGCGTGGAGCTCTGAACCCTTGAAGGCCAAAAACAGTTCACCTAAGTGTTTTCATTCGTTCGCTGGGGACGGGTTCTGTTTATCATATTCTTTTCTCTGTCACTTCCTACATAATGTCCTACACATTGTGTAGGCACCTGTTGGCACCATTTTCGGGACTGGGGTCCAAGCCGGCCTCTTTCCCACTCGTCACGAAACGCAGCGCAACACGCACAGCAGGATTGAGAACTCGGCGGCACGCACCAGGTCCATTCTTCAAGAGAAGAGGATCGGGCACTCCCGGTGTCACGGCCTTCCACACTGATCGCAAGCGCGGTAACCGCAGTTTTCCCAACATCCCGACTTGAGTCGGGAAGGGAGATAAAAAAACTATAAACAGTGGACAAGGCTCTCTCCAAATAATAATCGTGGACGGGCGCACGAAAATCTTTTGCGATCAGTCTCTCCAGAGAGAGCCTCTGGCTTAGTTAATTTAGCATCATGCCGCCTTTTAATGCACAATCACATTATTACCACGTGTTCTAAAGTAATATTCCTGCTCTAAAAAATGTTTGTGTGGACATCGTAACACTGCAAACACCTCAAAGGCCACTGCAGTAAGTTCGCGCATCAATCCAGTTTGAAGCAAGGACGCAAATTCTCAAATACAGGTCATGCCACCGAATCGCATGTTACTCTTACGATGGATTTCTAGAAACGTGCTTCTCGTGACAAGTCAAATGAAGCCAATTTGACCTCAAAGGTGGCAAGTTACTTAATGGGTACTCTCACTCTCTAATTTTTAAAATGTTGTCAGGCAGTGAATTCAGATTACTATCGATTGTCCATTGGCATGATATCCGGAGATCAAGAGAAATATATAATATGTATACATGTAAGACATATTTGTGCGACTATCGCCTAGAGGTCAGGTGAAAAGCCGAATTATAATTTTCCGATCCTGGTAAGCCGAATTGTAAGTTTCCGAGCCTCTATTAAGCCGAATCATAAGTTTCCGATGCTGATATGAATTGGATTCAAGTAGCAATGCGTTAGTAAACATCGCATGTAACAATTGTGAGGGAATGAACAGAAGAGTCACTAACACTGGGATAGCGGCGATTATGTTTGGACTGGCGATGTCACCAGTCTCGACGAGGGAACCCAAGTTGTAATTGTTGCAGTTGAGACCACCGGCGCATTTGTTGCCATCGGGGAGCGATTGTCTCTCTGTGGGTACGGGACTCGCGATAGCTGGGAAAAACACGCAAGGGGTTTAGCTTAGTGCGGAATGGGAGAAGGGTATTCCGGACGAAAGAAGTGTAGTGGACTCACCCATGAAGGCACCGAGGGAAAGGATAAGGGCCATGACAGCTGAAGCGTTGAAATTCATTTTTGAGTATGTGGTAAGGTGTATAGTAAATATGTAATAAATATTTAAGGATTGATTGAGGTGTTTTTGGAAGTTGTTTGATGATGGTAGGATGAGGGGAGAGAGGTAGCCAAGCCTTGCGCTTTTATAGGCAAAACTCAGCACTTGCGCATGTGCACTTTGGGGGGTTTCCTGAGGTGCAAGTCACCGACCACTCCAGCTCAACAGCCCCATGGCTGACCTCTGTATTGCCCAAGACGCCGCTGTAGGCCCTGAGGAGCACCAGAGTCCACCACTTCTCGCATCACATGTGGAGAAGAGAAGGGAGGCGCTTCAGAACCTTGTCGAAGCTGATTTGTTTTGCCGCGGCTAATATGAGATTACTCTTGTAGAGACAACCGCCCTGCTACATTCCCTTTCTTTTTTGGAAGTCATCAGTTTCTTCCATTGATGTGAACAGTTGTACATATGATGGCAACATGTGCATCGTACGAGCCTTTTGTTCAGCCTTCTCAATGGCGCGTCTTCCTTTGGCCAATTGGAGGAGAGTTGGCTATCCTCCGCGAGTGAAATGTGATCATCTATTCATCCACACCGGTATGTACACAAGTCTAGCACACGGCTCCTCACAGCCAAGTTCTCCGCCGTACTACTATCGGAAGAAGTAGCTGTGGTGACTCTTTCCATGAGCCGACCTTGAAGTCACATCGAATCTATCATCACCGGCCCGTTGGCGGATGGAAGCATCCGAAGTCTCTAAGCGACGCGACGAAGCACTCTGACTCTCTGCATCCCAATATCATAAAATACAAATTGTTGTGTTGTTTGCACCGAATAATGGCTGGAGATAGAACGACACTGGCCCATATGTACGAGTTGTGACCAAGTGGTAGTGAGTGACGTCCGATTTAGAATAATGGATGGAACTGGACACAGCATTGAAAACATAAATATTTGTTCCAGATCACTCTGCCCACCAAACAAAAATCATGTA
>LUKR01001674.1:0-11871 GCA_019395275.1 Puccinia brachypodii
AAAGTTTTGGCAAAGAGTTTGAGTTCAATCAATGATTGCTTTGTGCTAAAGTGATTTTGTCATTGAAATCATCACTTGCAATTTTGCCTTGAGGCTTCTTAATTGAAAATCTGGACAGTAAACCTGTCACAGAAAAATTTTGTAAAGATTAAAAATGATTAACAACAAAGTTAAATTTATTTTTAAAATACAAAAGTTAGTACAAGGTACTAACTTTCAAAGTTTCTTATGTTTTGGGAAATTCCAGAAGTCAAATTCCAACATTATCCTCATCACCTTTCATGATGATGAATAGTGATTAATGGCTTATTGTCTTGTTCATGTATGTCCAAGTGGATTTTTGTCCAGTAATCTAGTACTCAAACCTTGTTTTCAAATAACCCTGTTTAATAGTCTTTATCTCTTTTCACTAGCTCCTGTCATATCCTCAACAGTATCAATCTGTCATATTCATTATTGTATTCATCTTACTAAACCACAACTTGATCAAACTTGTAGTAGCATATTTAACAGGTCTGTTCTGCATAGTCAATCAATCATTGGTTCTCCCCCTTTGATCTGAGTCACCATGTCACCTGAGTTCCATTCCTGTGACATTTTTGAGAACCTTTCAAACACTCTCTCCTCATCTCTTCTGCATCCCTCCACTCAAAGCTCAAAAATTTCATCAGATATCATGTCTTTCATGGCTGATATTTATGCAATATCAGCATAACTGAAATTGTATCAGATTTTTACATCTGTTATAATTGTTTGGCCCAAAGATGTTGTATCAGAACATAAAAATCTGATACAATGTCAGTTATACTGATATTACATGGGTTGGGTAGAAGCAATATCAGGCATTATAGATATAATATCAGTATTGGTAGACACAATGTCAGCTGTGATAGACATATTCTCAGTTTTAGCTGATACAACATCACTTTTTTTGGTCTGATGTAATGCCAGATTTGGAAATTTGATACAATCACTTTGGCAATGTGCAGTTCAACTGGGATAAACTCATTCCAGCCAAATATGCTGGCAGTGACATTACCCAACTATTTTAGGACTAAATTTTACAATGGGGGCAATTTTGGGTGTTGTTTTTCCAATTAATTCTGAAATGCAATTGTTTTGTATGATTTTTCATTAAAGATCTTTATTATTTATTGGTGGTTCATTTTGTCTTGCTTTATTTTCAATTTATAAAGAGTGTTGAGCTTTAGTTTCTATATGTCCTACAATTTGGAATTCATCCTATTTAATTATTAGATATGAAACTAAATTAATTATTTTGGTCATCTAGCTCTGATCCTATTCCATGTTACCCCAATTTATGGGTTTAACTTTCATGTAAGAGGGTGTAGGGGTAGAAGTGTGGAAGAGGTAAGTATGGTTACTACCAAGGTAAACATTTTGTAGTCCACATGGACATAATATAGGTTGGAGCACCACAAGCCAGTTAAGAGAAAAGGTTGAAATTATGTATACCAAACAAAACATTATTGGTCAATTGCAGCCCATCCACTTGATCATTTTGTCTATATATACTCCTCTGTCTAAAGTAAAACATACTGTTTCCAAAATTCCATTTTCTCAATGTAAGAATCCACATACCTATATCTTATCATAATTTAGGAGTAACCAGGTTTGCCAGAATGCAAAAAAAGGTTTTGTAAGCTGCATACACACAATCAATACATTCTTCCCCAATTTTTTTTATAAAATGGCGGTAGTAATACACTTAACTTGTGATTTGTACCCATTTCCTTGGGATGGTTGACATCCTCAGATTGGTGCACTGCCAGCATAATTGGCTGGGCTGAGATCATCCCAGTTAAACTGGGATGCACCCAACCAATTTAAACTTGGTTGATATTAACCAATTAAATAGCATTCAAAGGGGGGTACATTGGATTTGTATTTAATTGGTTGAGATCAACCAAGTTTAAATTGGTTTAGTGCATCCCAGTTTAACTGGGATGATCTCAGCTCAGTCAATTATGCTGGCAGTGGTGATGTTTGGCCAGACATCTTCAACCATTGGAGAAGGGATAGATCACTCTTGCATTTGCTCCAGACAGTCAAAGTCTATTTTTCTTATTTTATTATTGATTATAAGTATGTTGGTGAGGTGGTTTAAAGTACATGAACAAATTTCAATCAAAGAGCTACAAAGTCAAGGTGGTAGTGATTGCCAGATTTAGCAGCAGTTTCATACAGTTTGGAGAGAATGAGCTCTGGGAGCTTTCTGCGACATGTCCTGGTCACAACCTTCCATACATATCAGGGCTTGAATGGTGTATAAACTTACACTTGAAATCACACCAACAAAAATTATTGTGACGCACATCCATTCATGTAAGATCAAAACTCTGGTAGAGTTCATCCATACCCTCTGGGTGTTCCTGTTTCATCAAGCCACATGAAAACACAGTTCTTCAACCATTTCTGCTCGAGATCTCCAGTTTGCTCTTCCAATTCCTCTCGGCTCAGATTAAGGTCGAGGAACGGTACAGGTGAATCTTGTTTTGTACCATGGGCTTGGATAGCAGATCTAAGAGTAATATCTGATATTACGCGCCGGATGATCAAACATGTTTGGAGGTTGGACCAAATCCTGAGGTGATCTCCAAAGACGTCTTCAGGCTCTGGCAAAACTAGGCTACTACTACCTCCGATCGGTTTTGTGTAGGGTAGGATATCCCTTGTGTGAGACGTAGCCCTAGGATTTCGTCATTTTTTTTGTTAGTCCAATGAGTCACTAGATGAGGTGAAGGTATTGATCGAGGGGAGTTTGAGATACGCACAACGCCGTCGCAGAGACATCCCCCAGTTTTCGTTTTTCACAAATAATACAGATCACCTTCCAGAACAAGCTCAGTCGGAAGGGATTCCAGATGATTGAAGTGGGCATTGCAGTGGTTGATGGTGGGTTAAGTGGTGACGATAGGCTAGGGTCTGACCAAGTGGGCAGGCTGACCAGATGGCCAAACCGGCCATAATAATCACTCCGGGTCACACTCGCTTTCCAAACCGGGATCAACCAAAAACCGCGCCGTTGGGAATCTGGCGATGAGCCGGCTGACAGTAGTTTGAGGTCGTAAGCCGGATCCGGCTGGGCGAGTGGGGTGAAGGAGTGCCACGGCTTGAGAGATCGCAGACGAGCTTGTCGAGACTGAATGGTGGTCTTGTGTAAGCCGGGTCGACCACCCGCCAGTAGGCTTTCATGAGATGACGACACCACGGGGGAGCGATACGGCTGAAAGAAGCTCAACCGGATTAGTAAGGCTGATCTAGTACCGATATCTGCATGTAGGTTCAAGCTGTCACTCAACTGGCGCTATACAATTCTCCAGCGCGTCCTCACCCAAACTGTCGATCGGTAGCTTTGATCCAACGTCTTCAAGCTGTGTTCGATCCAAGTTGAAACAGTTGGGCGGATGAGGATATTCATCTTCGAGTAAGTTCAGTACCAATCTGACCGATCGACCGTTAGATTGGCTTAGGTAAGACTCTATCAGCTCAACCGAACATTTCACCAGTTCTTCGTCAGACACCGGTGGTTCTGGATTGGCTGATGATGAACCTGGCGCTAGATTCAAAAGCCTCAGTTCGACTCCAAACTGGCCCGCTTGTTCGTTGCTGGATATCGCTTCTCTGGTTATGGTCGATGATGGTAATGAGGTCGAACCACTGCTAGTGGTGCGGATAGAAGGCTGAGTTGTCATTTTGTGATCAAGAAGGTGGCAGAAGTTGTCAGGCACCCGCACAGATATCATCAGACTTGTCAGTTGACGCGCGTCTTACAATGAGGACCCCAATGCCAATTCCGGATCACGGCGTCATCCTGTCATCGTCTAGTGGTTAGGACACCAGGTTCTGATCTGCGCGTGGTAGGTCCCGTGGAAATTTCCTGGTAACCCCGGTTCAAACCCGGGTGACAGGTCCGTTTTGCCCTGGCGTATCACCCAACAGATCTGGTACGCTGTCATGTCATTGCGATCAATTGGTGTCATTCTGATACATTTTTATAGCAATTCTCATATAATATAGAATTAAGTTACTTTTGGCGGTGACGGTCTTGAGCTATGGGTAATAAATAGTATCTGAAGAGATAATCCTGTTAATGTCAACAGAGAAGAGAGCTGAAATCAAACTTGACGGTCCTTCACCAAATGGAGGAACAGCTGAACACAAATTGGACCATTTATCAAAGTTTGAGCTACTTTGGGCTCCAAACGGGAAGATATGTTGAACTCAATATCGTGGGATTTGAGCATCCAACTCACAATTCTTGTAGGGATAAAATGTGGATATTCTCGGTGGAGATCATGATTCAAATCACAGTCTTACTCATGTATTCTAGAAGAAAGTTTTCCCATCATTATTGTAATTGGTAGCTAATTTTAATTGGATAGTTCTGGTACTCTAACATTGTTCATCTGTCAACAAAAAATAGATTAGTGGATGCTTGCTCTCCTTCAGCGGTCTCAACCCAACCGAGTTTTGTTTCCATGAGTTGAGAGATGCAACTGATGAAGGGGATCTTCTTGAAGCAGGATTCACGCCGATTGAATTTTATATCTCTGCTGGCATTTTGGGGGTGAGTGTATGCGCCTCGCAGTCGCGACACGCGCGCCCAAGTTTCTTCAAGGCTGTTTCCCATTTTCCTGTCCTCGACTGCGACTGCCCAGCCCTGGTTCTGTTGACCATTATCAGTTATCCATCCTTTGACGATGCCGTTACATTCGGTCGAAGTTGATAATTTCAAGTAAGCTCTGTTGACCACCCTCTCACTGAGCTTTGACCACTAACCCTGACTTTCCTCCCTCGCTCCTTGCCGCGTCGCACTGGAAGATCTTATAAAGGTATGTCCACTTTTCATCTTGCAAGCTACACTTGAGCTCTGGTTCGAATTGCCGCTGATCCCTATTTCGATCGCTGATTTTTTCAGGTGTACAAACTATGTACGCAATCTTGACCCATCCATGGATTTGGCAATAAAGCTGATCCATCCCTTCATCTGCCAGCGGTCCATTCAAGCATTTTACCGCTGTCATCGGCCCCAATGGCGCTGGTAAAAGTAATTTGATGGACGCGTGAGCTTCAGAATAGATTTAGAAACCTACGGTAATATATTTTCCTGTGCTTACCTGATTGATGTATTTTTACGATGACCAGAATCTCGTTTGTATTGGGAGTCCGATCCGCCCAATTACGTTCGACTCAACTCAAAGATTTAATCTACAAAGCTGGCGACCTGGAAGACTCATCTACACCCTATGAGCAGCCCAAGAAAGCATCCGTCACAGCCATTTATGTCGATCACAGAAACGGTCAGCAGTATCGGTTTTCACGAACAATCGTCAGTTGGCTCATCTCTCATCCGCACCATCTCCTCTACTTGAATTCTCATAAAATTCTCACATCTCACACAAACAAATTCGCTAGACCGTCTCTTCCGATAAGTCAGGCTCATCAATTTACACGATCAATAAGGAAGTCGTCAAACTCGAGGACTATCTAGCTACCCTCGAATCCCATAATATCCTTGTCAAAGCAAAGAACTTTCTAGTTTTTCAAGGTGACGTCGAGGCTATCGCCAGCCAGAATCCTAAATCCCTCAGTAAACTGATCGACCAAATCAGCGGGTCAGTAACTACTTGCTTATTCTCACTAAATCAGAATTGTCCTTAAAACCTACATGATCTATGTCCCCCTCAAGATCTTTGGAATTAGCTCCTGATTATGAAAAGAAGAAAGCGGCTTACTTGGAGGCATCGAAAAACTCAAACGACACTATTGCCCGACGCCGGGTGATCAATGCAGAGATCAAAGACTTTAAACAGCAGAAAACTGAAATGGAAAAGTATGATGAGCTGTGTCGCGAAAAAGTTAGTGACTCGCAAACCTCATGCCGCTTCTGAACACATGTCATCTGACTTTGGCGGGACTCTAATTCACAGGACGAAGCCATAATACACCACTTACTTTGGAAACTTTATCATATCGAGTCTCAAATAAACGAACACTTAGAATCTATCCAATCCAAGAATGAAACCCTCGGCCCCATGCGCGCTGAGGCGGCTGAGCTGGAGCTATCTATGGCTGCTGCCCGACGCGGCTACGCTCAAGTGACTAAAGAGGTTGTCAAAACTGAGAATGAATTGAAATTAAAAGAAAAGTACAAGGAAGAAGAGAAGTTACCACGACTAGTAGAATGTGAAGAGAAGTTGAAACACTTGGAAAAAAAGAAAGTCACCGAAGAGAGGGCTATGGCGAACCTGAGCAAGGAGAAGGCGGTGAAGGAAAAGGAACTAGTCACGCTCCGCCGCCAACTAGCCACCGTAACGGAAGCTCGCGACAAATTCTACGGTAAGTTCAATCCCATCAACTATATTCCTTACTCACGCTCACGACCATGTTGCCCGATTTTGACCGCACGCAGCCAAACAACAGGCCAGCAACCGCAATGTATCAATATCCGAGGATAAGCTGAAAGAATACCAAGCACTGTAATGTCTTTCCCCGATATTCGCTTGAACCAATCGAGATTGCCAAGTTTTCTCAACTTGAATTCGCCATGCCTTTCTCTTTTCGTAGGAAAGCGAAGAGTGCCAACGAATGTCCTAAAGAGCATGAACGTATCAAAACCATAAACCAAGATCTAAAGACCAAAACCTTTAAACTGAGTCAATTGGAGGATCAACTTGAACAAGCCCAAACTCGATATCAAAAACTGGATCAGGAGCACGATACCCAAACGAACAGAAAGACTATGGTGAGTTTATACTGTGTGGGATGGACTTGATAGGACATGACATTTGATTATTGCGTCAAATCAGACCGAAAATAAAATCGACACCGTGCTTCGCGAGTTGAATAAGAAGAAAAAGCAGCTACATGACATGCAAGCAGAAAAGACCCGCCAAGCGTTGGTTTTCAGATTTTTCTTTGACTAAATATTCTCAAGACCGTCACATCTGACCTACTCTTTCTCTCATGTCACAATTGAATGGTGCGAATCGTAGCCAAACAGAAACTGAGCTCAAAGAAAAGCTTCAAGACTGTTTGAAAAAGATTAGCGAAGCTGGTGCAGCCCAACGTGAAAGCGACACAGAAATGCGCATACGAACCATGGTCGAGAAGCTACGCAAAATATTCCCAGGTATGATCTACCTGTTCATCGTAGTCTAGGCTAGGTTCTTAATTTGCAATTCCAGGTGTAAGCGGTCGTCTGCAGGATTTATGCAGTCCAGTAGCAAGAAAGCATGATGTAGCGATTCGCATTGTTTTGGGTCGGAATCTCAACGCTGTGGTCGTGGACTCACAGAGGACTGCATTTGAATGCGTAGAGGTGCCTAGATGGTTTAGCTTTCAAGATTTGTAACATCCGACCGAACTGACTCTGCCGCCTGATCCAGTATCTTAAAATTCAACGTTTGGGTTCAGCCTCGTTTATTCCTCTTGATACTATCAAGATTAATCCCATCAACGAACGCCTCCGAAATTTGGCTAACGGTGCTAGGTTAGCCATTGACTTGATCAAGCATGACCCCGTATATGAAAGAGCTGTGCAGTACGCATGCGGAAACACAATCATTTGCGATTCTACACAAATCGCCCGGCATGTCGTCTACGACAAGGGCAATGAAGTCAAAGGTAAGCGATGGAAACACTCACTGCCGGCATGCCCCCAGTGGGTACGATATTGATTGCTTGTTTTTGTGATCTCAGCTGTCTCACTGGACGGCACTGTCATTCACAAAGGCGGAAATATGAGTGGGGGTGTCACTGGCTTGGACGGTTCGCGGAAATTTGACGAGCGAGAGGTCCAAGGTGAGTCATACAATTTCCGCGTCCCAATAAAGTACTCATCTAGATTTGCCCAATAGGTCTGAAGCGAGCGCGAGAAGATATTCTGTCCAAAATCAAAGCAAACAGTAGCAATGCCCCGCGAGATAACGATGAGGCGTTGCTGGCAGATATCTCTCGATTGGAGGCAAACTTGGCTTTGCTTAAGGATGATCTGGTATTTAAACTTACACCTGCTAGTTGGCTGTAATTCTTTTATATTAATTATTGTTATGAAACAGTTGGCGAGTGAAACTACTCTGGCGGGGATCATGAGTGAGCTGGAGGTTTTGAGTAAAAAGAAAGACGAGAAGGTATGTCACAAACATACGCGTGAAACACCCTACGCCCCCTTGCTTAATGCATTTTGCTTTCTTCAGTCTCAAGCAGAGATAGACGCAATAAAATCCGAGCTAAAATCACTGGAAGAAGCGCAAAGTGCAGTTCATCGGGTAGAAGATAAAATCTTCGCATCCTTTTGTAAATCAATTAACGTTGAAAACATTCGAGATTACGAAGGTCACCACTTGCAGCTACAGCAGCAGAATAGCGCGGAGCAAGAACGGCTTGAAACTACCGTTTCGAAACTTCAACATCAGTTCAGTTCTACTTTTCATACGCTGCTTTTCTGGACTCAGACTATCTGGTCGCATGTACTAACTTTTCAATATTTACTGGTGGGCAGAATTGACTTTGAGAAGGAGCAACTCGAGGGTCTAGTCGAACGCCAGACTACTATCCAATCTTCGTCGGAGAAAACCCTGAAGACTCTTGAGAGTGTGACACTCAAAAAACAGCAAGTCCAAAATGAGATAAAGGAGATCGATCAAGAAATTTCAAAGTTGGGCTCTCATCATGACGAGTTGGTTCAAGCCCAGTCGGAAAAATCTACCATTGTTTCGGAAACGAAGAAGGAATTGTCGAAAGCCGTTAAAGTCCTGGACGCGGCTCTGAGAGACATCGGCGGATGGGTATGCAAATTATCTTTCTTGACAAATTCTTGACCATGTGAAGTTGACCAAAACACGCACTAACTATGTTAGAATGATGAAATCGAAAGGCTTGTATCCGATCGACTGAATATCTACCGGCGATGTAAATTAGAAAGTCTATCACTGCCCATTCTCCAGGGATCGCTCCTACGAATTCCAATGGACGAAGTAAGTGTGTTTCTCAAAGTTGGCCTACGGTGACTCACAAGGCTTATCGCTCTAGTGTAATCAGGTCGTGCCAGCTACTCCCACGGGGGACGAGGGCTCGAGTCAAAATACGCCCCAAGCGGTCGACCCCAAAGATTATGGTATCAAGATTGATTACACGAAGTTGGACGAAGATGAAAAAGAGGTCCGTTACTGATACTAGCTACGAGACGGATTTGGATGCGGAAGAGCTGAAAGGTGTCGCGCTTTTCTCATCAGAACCCCAGCTTTGAGCTAGAACAGCATTTCGTGGAGAGGCTCGCAAGGCTGAACACACAAATCGAAGCTATGGTGCCCAAAACGAGAGCTCTGGAAAAGTTGGTAACGCCTCACGTCCCACCACTTCACTGACCGTCTGTTGACAAATTCAACTCACCATGCTCTAGGTTAGAAGAAGTTGAAAATCGATTGAGAGATCACGATCGAGAATTTGAAGCTGCTCGCAAACTGGCGAGGGCCACCAAAGACGAATTCACCGAGATTAGAAATAAACGAGTGAACCTGTTCAATCAGGCCTACAATCACATTAAAAACGAAATCCATGAAGTTTATCGGGAGTTGACCAAAGGGGGTTCTAACGATGAAAGACTGGCTAGTGAACGGGGGGTCTCCAACGATGGAAAGGCTTATTTAGAGCTAGACGACTTCGAAGTAGCTTACCGAATCCTCTCAGCCTTAAATATTTGATGAGGTGCTAATTCTCTTGCAAACTGTTCCAGGAACCTTATCTGCATGGAATCAAGTATAGCACAATGCCACCTGGAAAGCGTTATCGAGATGTCGAGCAACTATCAGGAGGAGAGAAAACAATGGCAGCACTAGCGCTTCTATTTGCAATACACAGGTAAGCCTTCAGTTCAGCATGCAAACTACTCCAATCGAATTGCTTAGATCCCTTGGACCCGAACCTGATTGACTTGCATACGAATATCCATTCACCCGCCCGAAAAAAAAGCTATCAGCCATCGCCCTTTTTTGTTTTAGATGAAGTCGACGCAGCTTTGGATAACACGAACGTTCGACGGATTGCGGATTATGTTCGAAAGAAATCAGGCGAATCGGTTCAATTTGTTGTGATCAGTTTGAAAGGTACCTTTTACGAGAAAGCATCAGGCTTAGTTGGGATTTATCGGGATAACGATTGGGGTGGTACTAAGAGCTTAACTCTAGATCTAGACCAATATGGTGATTGAACTGCATATACCTTCATGCGTGCATATCTTGTAGGATAAATGTTCTGCTGTTCCTCTGGGTTTTTTTTCCTATCTATTTTTGTTGTTGTTTTACTGGGCTTTTATGTATCCTAGGATGGATCATTATCTGTGTTCCAAGCCCCAAAACCATGCTATGAAGGAATGTAGCCTAATGCATCTTCAACCACCTGATCTATCATTTGCCATATTTTGCCACAAGGTCCCAGTGCAACCGTGATACTGGGAGCTTCTGAATCATGTGAGTATAATGATATGGGAGTCCAAATTTGTTTGTTGTTGCTAATGCAGAATATAAGTATCCAAATTTTAACAGGGCAAACCCAAAAGAAATAAAAAATTGTGGACTGAGTTGGTTGGTTGGAGTTAACTCTGAAGGGGTTTGTCAAGCAGGCAAAGGGATTTGACTTGACGCTCCTGGTGGTGCATTGGGTAAGACCATTTCAAGTCTTCAGTGGTATCTAATTCAAGGAAAGCTGAATTTGTAAGACAGGCCAAGTTGAGTATATGGACTAACATGCCCCTGTAACTTGATAACTTCAGCAGTTAATACCAAGTCAGTTTTGAAATCTTTTCAAGGAGGAACAACAGGCAAACTTGGAGAAAAAAAGAAATGTAGTTCATCCAGTATATGGGTCAAGCACATCTACTATCCTAATCAGACTCATGTCTATAGAATTCAACAATTTTTCTGTCACTGGTTTCACTTCAGGCCTGATGTTTTGGCAGCAAGAATCAGAGCCAAGGGAACGTATGTACTTTGAAGTATGCCAGTAACTCAGGCTGGTTCTTAAGTTCTCTCTCTTTCTGTTTTTTTTTTCTGATCTTATTAATGTAATTTTATAAGAAATGAAGAAAAAATAATAATACTAATTAGGGGGTATCAAATATAACCAAATCCACTGTTATATAATTGACTGGTTTTGAAAAATCCACCATTTTTTAAACAAGTTGGTTTTTCACCTACCCCCTTTGAGGACCCAGGTGGAAA
Source organism: Puccinia brachypodii (assembly GCA_019395275.1). Lineage (NCBI taxonomy): Eukaryota > Fungi > Basidiomycota > Pucciniomycetes > Pucciniales > Pucciniaceae > Puccinia > Puccinia brachypodii. The sequence continues at coordinate 11,244 of LUKR01001674.1, forward strand.
AAAATAATTTTGGTTAATTGACTGGTTTCTAATGGTGGATTTGGTATATTTGATACCCCCTAATTATTCCATAAATATTGATCACTGAATATAACCTCCACCAATGATCCTCCCTTCTGGTATAGTGATACTAGTATTTGCCTCCAATTTTGGGGAGGGGGATTATTTGATCCTTGGGGAGTTGAGGTCTACCATTGACACTGGTGTTACATTGAATTTTAATTGATTTCAATACCATTGTTAGAAATGAATGGTGGTTTGTTTGGCTCCGGGAGCCTATTCTTTTAGTTATATGTAGATCATGTCATAAATGTCACACTCACAAGGTTGCTTTGACTTACAACATATATATATATCTCAGATAATATATCTTGTTATTTATAGGTATCAATTAGGGTTCTCAAAGTTGAAAATGAGCCAACACACCGCTAGTACATACAGCATACATATACAAATACATACAATATTTTTAGGGTTTTCTGCGGGGATACACAGGGGTATGTATTTACAATGGGACTTTTGGCGTGAGTATGGCATAGCACATGGAAAAAGAACCATATGTATATGTGTATGTAAGACAGGTATGCCGGCCCAGATCCAACTTTGAGAACCCTAAACAAAATATCTC
>LUKR01001675.1:0-11871 GCA_019395275.1 Puccinia brachypodii
TGCTGAGCAAACTCCCGTAGTGTACTGAGACAAGGATATCACTGGTGCTGCAAGGGCCTGATTAGAATACTTTAGGCTAGTCATTCACCTCAACCAACTTACAAACAAGCAACACAAGGGCACAGGAAGTACAGACCCTTCCCACTTCTGGACCTCTGTCAAGGAAAATCTTTCCCACCGCGTAGGCAAGCCAGACATCTACAGATTTGCATTTGGACAACTTGTTATCAAGAAGGACTGGTGTGGAACTACTCTTTGTGGTAGTCAGAGCTTGAGAGGGATGTGTGCTTGGAAGGCTGCCTCTTTAATAGCTTTGGGAGAGCGAAGACACAAGACAAGAGAATAATCTTGCTTATATTTAAGGTGACACAAATGAAAGTATCTCTTCTTCTTCAGTAATATAATCTTTGATGACTCTTTTTCAAAAAACAGGATGGCCAATCACTCCAAGGATCACACTCAATAATGGACTCTCTACTTCAGATACCCTAGTTATACTCCAAATGTTGATGGACTGGTATACTAGTATTGGCAAATGATCACTTGTCTCTGATTCTAATACAGTAAGGGGATGATGATTCTAAAATACAAGGGAGGAGAGCCTCTATTTATGTTCATCAGAATCTAATATGGTATGAGAAACAGGGAGCTTGGCCTGTACCAGCTCTTATCTAATCTAGGAATGAAAAGCTATGGAATGAGGAATGATTCTATGATAAGGATGTGTGCTATACTTATCTCTGAGATGAAGCTATGAGAATGGAATCTAAGATAAATAAATATGAAAGCAAAAGAAACTCTGATATGAAAAAGAAAAGGAGAAGAAAGAAAATCATTTGAAAAGAGAAAGAGATTTGGGAATAAAGAGAAAAGAAAAGATAAGCAAAGATAGAATACACCAAGAGTTCTTCCTCTGATATTAATTCGCTGAATATATATCTACATTTATTGTATCTGAAAGGGTTATGATAAGTTTAATTAATGTAATAATAATGTATCTTTAAACTAAATGAGTGCCTGGGAAAACTACACCTTTCACTGGTTTGAATTGGTGACAGTGCTGGGTTCTGAGTTTTGAGGTGTGCTGGAGCCCGGGAGCCTGTGACCTTCTTGTGTTTCCCAGTTGTGTGTGTGTAGTGGTTTTGATTGGCTTACCTCACCGGGCGCTCTGGGGGAACAATCAGACTCTTGCCAAAGATATAAAAGCTGAACAGGCTGCTTTACCAACCAACAACAAGATTGCCAAGATAAACAGCCGCTTCAATGATGAAGAAGACTGCAATGACAACAGCTTTGACAGCAATGGTTCAACAGAATGATCATTCTGTTAACCTTATCTACTCTTCTCTCAACATGTATCCATTCCATTTAACCCTTCCTTCCTGTATCTTGCTGCTTAAGTTTATTTTCTCTTTCTATACAATATTGATATGTTTTCATTTTTTGCAAAAAAAAATTTGGCATATGAAATCAATGTTTTATTTTTTTTGCAAAATACTTGTTGGCCTCACCCAAAAAATATTCTGCAAAATATTTGGGTCCTTTTTTTTGCAAAATAATCTGCTGCACAGAAAAATTGTGCAAAATATTCTATGTAACATCTTTGGTTGACAGAATATCTGGCCCAACAAAAATGGGAACACAAGATATTTTGGCAAATATTTCAAAAGAGAATATTTCATAGACCGCTGTGAGTGGTTTTATGCAAATTTTACAAAATATTGGACCCGGGTTATTCCCGGGAAAATACTTGTCAAACCGCTCACATTGGCTTCCAAGATATTCTCAAAAATATCTCAAATTGGAAAAGCCAACTTGTTTGTCTCAACGTCCTCTTTCAGTGAACAAGACATATTTCAAGACTGTCTCAAACGGGGTTTCAAAATATTCTTTTGCACCCGTGGTGTAGGTTTTGATGGAAAAACCTGCTAAAACTGTTGAACCCAATCCAAATCATCAAAAAACTAGCAAGAATACTTTGATCCCCTGAAATGAAGGTGTAAAGTTCAAGTGACAGATTAATTGATTTGTATAGAGAGAAAGTTGTGTTAGAATTCTGGCCTAGTGTTTCTCTTTCCTCCCTATTGTCTTCTACGCTCACATCCCTTCTCCCTTCTAATAATAAATATATATATAAACAGTCCTCATTCTGGACAGTGTAGTTTTCAGGATTCAGATGAATCAATTAGTCCCTTTATAGTAGAACTGGTCCTGTGTCCAGTGTAGTGGCACAGATGAATAGTAAGTCCTGTCACATGTGTGATAGATGAAATGAGTCCTGTCACATGTGTGACAGATGAAATTATTCCTGTCACATATATGACAGATAAAAGTTGTTTATTATTCATGTTTTCTTTCTCATTTGAAATTAATCATTGAGTCAGAGCATTTTTCATTTAGAACCATCAACCAGTCTGTGATCCATGGTCCTGATCTCTTCCCCAGCATAATCCTCCCCCACTCACATTGCATCTGAGCTTTGAGTTGAAATCTTAACAATATGTATTTCAAACAAGACAGCATTAATACTTAAAGACAGCAGTGGAAGAATATACAAATATAAGACAAAGAAAAGTGTGAAATAAAATAATGGAAGCACTGCCTCAATTGATTTCTTGGACAAGCTGGTCCAAGAACATGTTGGACCAGCCTGTCTGAGCACTTCTCAGACATGGATGTCCAACAAGAGGTTAGACAGGCTTGTCCAAGAAGTTGACAGGTGGTACCATCTACTCAGACAGCCAATTCCAACAACTGCTTGGACAGCCATGTCTGAGAAGTGCTCGGACAGGCCTGTCCAACAAGCCCTTGGACCAGCTTGTTTGAGCAGTTAATTCATGCAGTGAAGGTTAGTGTTCTACTTCTGGAGATGAGATCGGTGAGTGAGGATGAATATTGATTGATGTTGAATAGAAGTAATCTACTTCTTACCGAGTTGGATTCTTGTGATTCTGTTGATGTGAATGTTGAGGAATAGATGGTAGCATGTGCTAATTAGATTTTGAGGGTAAAAGGCAAGTGGTTTGTGACCGGGAAGAGGTTTAGTGAGAAGCAGGAAGAGATGAGTTTGATGAGAAGAGGAATCTTTGAGATGCTAGACCGGGATGATAATTTCATTTAGATTATGAGAAACTCAGTTTTAGCCAAGTGGTATGTGGTATGTTGTATGTGATCAGCTAAAAGCCAATGCAAAACAACAGCAAGGCAGTAATTTGCTGTGGACTCCCCATCAAGGCAGTACCTAGCTTATCAAATCCCCTCAAACACTGGGAGGGACCCTGCTTCCTAAGGACTCTCCTTAGGGTTGGTTTAAGTGAAATTCGTCTCCTCCTTGCAGGAGCAGAAAGGATTTTTGGGCTTAAAATCATAAAAATAACAGTTTTACCTGCCTCATCCTTTGACATCTCTGGCTCCATTTTATTCCAAAGATTGTGGCCTGTAGGTTCAAAGGACTCCAAAAGTCATTTTTGAGGCCTCTGGTTGATCCCCCTGGGCCCTCTCTACCTGCAATTATTCAGATGGATTTGCCAGAGAGGTGAAGTATATCCTTGATTTCTAGCAAGGGAGGGGAAATTTCAAACCTTTCAAACCAAACAATCCGCATGCAATGTGGCTATGTGTATGTATGGTGGATCATCATTTTACAATTTTGAGTTTTTACATTCTTTAAAAATTGTTTAAAATTCTTGGGATATAAGTTGTGAGGATTCTGAGTAGGGAAAATGAATAGAAGATGCCTGAACTTTAAAGGTGGTGGGGAAATATTTGGGGATGGGTGAGGGAGGAGCAATTAAAAAATTAAAAACATCTCCAGCCAAAGTGCACTTTCTGCTCCTGCTTAATTTTTGACTTTCCCACAAGTTAGGGCAGCACTTCGCTGGGGACTCCCCAGCAAGGCATTACTTCGCTGGGGACTCCCCTGAAAAAAAATACTTCGCTGGGGACTCCCCTGCAAAACAATACTTCGCTGGGGACTCCCCTGTAATACAATACTTCGCTGGGGACTCCCCTGTAATACAATACTTCGCTGGGGACTCCCCTGCAATACAATACTTCGCTGGGGACTCCCCAGCAAAACCATACTTCTCCGGGGATTCCCCATCAAAACAATACTTCTCTGGGGACTCCCCATCAAAACAATACTTCTCTGGGAACTCCCCATCAAAACAATGCTTCGCTGGGGACTCCCCAGCAAAATAAAACTTCGCTAGGGACTCCCCAGCAAAATAATACTTCGCTGGGGACTCCCCAGTAAACCAATGCTGTATTAACAGGCCAATTGAGAGTTGTGTGACTCACACAACCCTCAGTGGCTGTATTTACAGCCTTTTACAGCTCCACAAGGGTTGTGCGAGCTGGCAAAACCTTTTATGAGGTTATGAAATCCCAAACAACCCTGTTTTGGGGGTTTTTTCAGCGCGAGAACACTTAAGGCTGTATGGTTATCAACCCTCTTGAACAAGATTTGTTGGAACAATTTCTGGTTTCACCTGATGCATCATTTCAACAAAGTAATCTTTTGTCACACCATCACCAGAGGAGTATCAACCTGCCAGCTATTGTCTGTCTTGTCACATTGTTCCACAAGGGTTGTTGCAGCAGTGCCACAATATTGAAACCAAGGATTATTTCTTCACATCATCTCTGAAGGAGATCAATACTCTCCATCAACATCTGTCCCATCTTCTCCTTCTTTGTTTAAAATGAAATTCTTTCATTTACTTTCTCTGATGTTAGCCTTTCTGAAATCAGGTCAAGCCGCCCCTTCCCTAGAGACAGATTGGCACCAATTTTCTAATGTATTATCTTCAAGTGATGGTTACCAACTATCTCCAAAAGCAATTATGATAACTTCTAACCCAGAATCTCACTGGCCACTTGACCAGTCTCATGATAACAAGATGGATTTGGTTGCACTGGGAAGTAGTACATGCCCACAACCAGCACTAGATATTCAAAGCCCACAATCAAAAAAGGCAAGTCAGGGCAATTCCTCACCTACCCAGTGGCAGAAGCAAGGGACAGTCCAATCCAATCAGTCTCCCAATTCCCCCTTTGAATTTGATGCTGGATCCTTGATAAATTCACAAGTTAAGGAGAGGCAGTATTACATCAAGGAAGGAGTGAACCCACAAGTACCAGTTAATCAACTTGCTACATCAGATTTGAATCCCATAATTATTAAATCACCAATACCAGTGGAAGCTGAACCAGAATGGGTGCAGGACTATCTTCATGCAATTTCAAACCAATCAGCACTTGAGAGTGGCAATGAAAGCCTACCAAAAGAAGAAACACACAATAATCATTTAACGCCATTTGAGAATATCAACCAGTATTCTAAACCTGTCAGTACCAGAGTTAAACAACTTAATTGCCTTGCAAAAAGTTTAAAAATGAAAGAGTATGCTTCACATAATAGGATAGCAGAAGTGCCAGTGGATCACCTGCTGAGTCAATACCAACAACAGTATGGGTTTGCAATTGAGACAACATATAAGCAGTTTTCAAGCTTACCACGTTCTTCAATTGAATTCAAACATATTCAAAACTGGCCTGGTTATTTCATTGTTGCCCCAATCTCTACAATCAATTATGAAGACACAAGATCATTTGCAATCCTTCTAGATCCCTCAAATTCACCATACCATCCTAATATCTTGATGGAACATTTCATGTATTTACATATGAACTTACATCAGATCCATGTCACTTTTTGGGATCAATATAATACTGATAGTTGTGCCACTCAGAATTCTGATTACCAGAAAATGATACAATGGATCTTTGCTCAAGTTTTTGGTCCCTCATATGAGATGCCTCTCTTTGGTAAGACTCAACTCAAGATCATGGATGGGTTCAATATTGGTCAGGTTCAACTCTCTATCATCAAGTTACTTGAAAATCAAATTTCAGCACATGCTTCATCATTACAAATTGCAGCAATCTGGTTTAACAGAAATTTTGATCATGTGGGAAACCAATTGACAAGTTCATGATGTCCCAGCTACTTTTGTTACCTGGTAACAACCTGTTTGGATAGTTCATTACCCATGAGCAAGAATTTTTGTACCAATCAAGAAGAATATGTTTGTTCCCATAGGGAGGCAGGGAAGAAATGTATCCAAGTCCAGAATGAAATCTAGTTACCAATTCACTTATTATGGTTTTCTAAACACTTTAGGTTTTTGTGAATTTATCCATGATCCCTTTTTTGGTTTATTCTAGTCACATTTTTGTCTTAAGCTGGCCTTGTTTCATCACATACATATAAGTAATCAGGTTATCAATATTAATTGTAAGGGTTTGGTATGAACCTGTATGAACCCTTCACCAATGGTGACAGAGACAGTACGGGGCAAGCCAGGGGGCCTGGAGAAAGCTCAAAGTTGCATGTATCTATTACTAATTGGTAAAGAATGATAGGAAGATTTCTTGTAAGAAACAAATTACTACACAATATGGCTTGATATCCCTGAGAAGAGAGAGTGATAGAAGGAAAAGAAACCATTGGTTACTGACCTAATGGGCACCAGGAAAAAAGATGTGGAACCCACAAGTGGGTGACTTTGCTTATCCCAGTACTATCATTGATATATCACTGGCTCTATACATATCCTATCCCTGTCCTATCCATGATTTGATCTGTGATTTTACCTTCCTGGTATCATCTGAGGATTTTAAAAAAGAGAATTCATTATCCTGCATCCATCTTGCAAGAAGTTGGGATTCAATTCTCCATACATCACATATCTGAGCCAATATGATTTTCAAAAGAGTTCAAACTGAGCAGGAGAAAAAAAAACTAAAGAAATATAGAAAATCTACTCAATATTTACTGATTTTTATATATATGTTGAAGAACCTTGATTTGAATGTGTCATTTTCTCAAAGAATCCTTACATGGAATTGTATTTGTCCTTTATCACCCACTGCAACTTGTTGCTTGTATATCATGTGTATCTGTTGTGCTATTGCCCGGACAAATTTTGCTTGGAAATATAGAAAATCTACTCAATATTTACTGATTTTTATATATATGTTGAAGAACCTTGATTTGAATGTGTCATTTTCTCAAAGAATCCTTACATGGAATTGTATTTGTCCTTTATCACCCACTGCAACTTGTTGCTTGTATATCATGTGTATCTGTTGTGCTATTGCCCGGACAAATTTTGCTTGGCAAAACACAATGGTTTCATGTTTTCAGAGTGCCCACATTGAATTTATGTTAGTAAAGCACTTGATGAAAATTATTTTAAACCCTTGAAAATAATATTTCATAGTCTTTCTTTGTTTTACAGTTGATGTGGTTTGATGCAAGATGTCACAGATTTCCAGCCAAAATCTGTGAAATTGGGGTTTAACAGTACAAGTATTCTGATAAATTGTTGATGAAAAAATCCATTCAGACATCTCAAACAGCTCAACATGGCTCAAGCACAATTTTGTGCTACACCTCAGATTTTTCAAAAGCTATACTTCTGGGTTTGGCAAGTCCCTCACGACGGGGGAGGATGGTCAGTAGAAAGACCACCCAATTTGGGTCGTCTTGGGCTCCTCATTTGTTGTCTTGAATGGACCTGACGGAGTTCCGCTGTACCTGCGGCGGCAGGCCCTCTCCTTAACTGCTGGGGCGGCTGGACGACGAACTTCGAAAAAAATACACCCGTAGTGTAGATGCCACAGCGTCTTAAACATTCAACCAGTATGTTGACACTAAATCTCAAGCTTTCTTTTGGGCATGAACACTCAGTGCTAATTGCTTCTCACCGCCAAACAAAGTCCTCCGGGGACAGTGTGCAACATGTGTTGAGACCACTGAGTTACTCTTTTGATACTCCACAGAGACAGCAATGCCCCTTTGTGGTTATCAGGGAGTTCTACCGCATCGTACTTGTGTATGGTTGGCACAACGGGTTGAGTTTAGAATCATGTGATCTGCCACCTTTTCCCCTCCAATGTTTCATAGTTGGAATTGATATTTTGGGTTTGTTTCTCAAGCAACCCCCAGCGAGCACAACTCATTTGTTCCACTAGCCAAGGCCCTCCTCGACTATCACCACTAGATTGATGTCTTGATGATGGTGGTGGTAATTTCCCGCAGAAATCCGTTTGGTGTGTTGTCCAGGCATGGCGCATGTCACCGGTTCTGAGTTTCGGCTGTGTTTCTCGAAATTTCAATCCGGCCTTCCAGGCTGTTTCGCATTTCTCCTGGCCTTTCTTCATACATACATCGACCAGCACAACCACCTGTTAAGGCGATCGAGATGGCCACCTCGCTCATTACCTCGCTCATCCCATCGTTGGACGAAGTGATCCTGGAATACCTGGAGGGATACCTGGACGAGGACGAAGACCCAGTAGGAACGTTCGTCAGACCACTTTTGGAATGCGAAGGTATTAAGCAGCACGAAATCGACAATGTTTGTAATCGGCTCGATAAGATCCTGGCAGACAAGCGTGACTTGCTGAAGAGTGATCAAGATGGTCCCAAAACTTTGGATCAGGTATGTCTTCCTCTACCGCATCTCCTTCTGCTGTAATTTAGACAGTTTATTGATTTCTTGTCTTATCACCATTCAGGCTGTTCACATGCGCTCCCAGGCCGCAATGTCCAAGGTAAATTTTCTCCAAAATCCAAACTACTCGAGAAGAAGTTTAACCTAAAAATAGTTCCCAATCTCCCAAAATAAAATATAGACAGGATTGATGGGCGGAGCAATCGATATTGAAAGCACAGTCAAAGCCCGTGACTCACGAGTTGATGTGACCAAGCTAGCAAAAGCTGAAGCCAAACTGAAAGCTAAACGAGAAAAGAAGAAAGACAAATTTGTGGAATTCGAAGAGAGTCGACTAGTCAAAGCTCGAGAGGCCCAGAAGAGCTACGAAGAATTATTTTTGGAAGGTGTCAAGATTTATCTTTTGATTCACCTTTTCTTGTAAAAATAACGCAAACTCGAAATACAATTGAAAACTGATCCTGCGTGGTTTTTCCCTACACACAGTCAATCCTATCAATGCAGCGGCGCTTGCCAAAGGAAAAACGAAAGATATCCATGTTGATAACATTGAGTACGCTTTAAACCGACCATCGTAGACCCACAGTAGACCGTTTAACAAATCCTGCTCGTTTCCCCCCTATATCTCTAGTCTAAACTTCGGATCGAATAAAATTCTCTCTGGGGCCAAGTTGGACCTTGCTTATGGCAGACGTTATGGTCTCATTGGTCGAAACGGTGTGGGGAAGTCTACCTTACTTCGCAATATGGCTCTCCGAGAAGTTGCTATACCGTACGCAACTCTTACTAGGCATATGTACCCAGCGATTTAAACTCATCTATTTGTTTATCTTTTTCCAGCTCTCATATCACCATACTATACGTTGAACAAGAAGTGGTGGGCGATGAAACTCGGGCGATCGACTCGGTGTTGAAGGCCGATGTATGGAGAGATCGTCTTCTAGCAGAGGAAGTCGAACTGAATGCTTTGTTATCCGCACCCGATGCGCACGGGAACTCTGATACTGCCGAAGCCCGGGCAGCGGTTAGAGATCGAGAGCTTGCCACTATACGACTCGGGGAGGTCCATCAACTTTTAGTGGACATTGATGCCGAAACAGGTCCAAGTCGAGCAGCAGAGTCAGTTTTGATTTTTTTTTGTCTTTTCATCTTGCTATCTACGACGAGCCAAGCCACTTCTGACTGGAAAGGGCGTTCTGATACAGGCTGTTAGCGGGGCTGGGATTCTCCACCGAAGATCAGGCTCGACCCACGAAGGCGTTTTCTGGAGGTTGGCGAATGAGACTCAGTTTGGCAAGAGCACTGTTCTGTCGCCCCGATCTCCTACTCCTTGATGAGCGTCAGTCTTTAAAACCAAAAACATGCAGACACGACGAGCTAAATCCTTCAATTATTCGACAGCTTCGAACAATTTGGATCTCAATGCCCTTGCCTGGCTTGAAGATTATCTCCAGACTTGGCCGGGATCTTTACTTGTGGTTTCTCACGATCGTGCTTTCCTCGACGAAATCGCCACCGACATCATTCACCAACACTCGCAACGATTAGACTGTAAGCGAAGTTTGACACGATGTCACCGTGATCTTCTTTGCCCATTGTTGACGAAACTTCTCTTTTCGTTTTATGGACATCTGAATGACAGACTACAAGGGAAATTTCACCCAATTCTATGCCACCAAGTCTGAACGAGCCAAGAACCAAAGACGAGAGTATGAATCACAGCTTCAGTACCGACAACACTTGCAAGCGTTCATCGATCGATGGAGATATAACGCTAATCGGGCTGCGCAGGCCCAGAGTAAAATTAAAATCTTGGAAAAATTACCCGAGTTGGAACCTCCAGAAGATGATGATGTGGTCCATTTCAAGTTTGCACCCACTGACAAATTGACGCCTCCTCTTCTTCAACTTGAGGATTGTTCGTTTGGCTATTCTGCTGATAAGCCTATATTGAAACATGTGAACATTGATGGTACGTCCATCACATACCTTGGGCGACATCATCCCATACCTTGCTGATCAACTCGTTTCACTGATTTATATTGCATGCAGTTACCATGGAAAGTAGAATGGGATTGATCGGTCCTAACGGAGCAGGTACGTATTTACCTCCTTTAACTTGCAATAATGTTGAACTAGTGTTTAACAATGTCATGATTTCATCTCGACAGGTAAATCTACTTTGTTGAAGTTACTGATCGGGGAGCTTCAACCTATCGATGGCCGACAGCACCGAAATAGTCGATTACGAATCAGTTATTTCTCGCAACATCATGTGGACCAGCTGGATCTTAACCTATCACCGGTCTCGTTCCTAGCTGCCCGAATGCCGGGGAAATCAGACCAAGAGTACCGACAACATTTGGGAAGTTTTGGGTTGACTGGGCTAACAGGTTTACAGCAGATCTCTACCCTATCTGGAGGACAGAAGAGTCGAGTAGCTTTCGCTCTCCTTAGTTTACAACAACCTCATATCTTGGTACTCGATGAACCTACCAATCATTTGGATATCGAAGGTTTGGACGCTCTCATGGACGCTCTCTCTAAATGGAATGGCGGTGTTATCGTTGTTTCTCACGACAGTCGTTTCATTCACAACGTCTGTAAAGAGTTATGGGTCGTCGCTTCTCAAAAAGCTGAGAAATTGTTCGTCTCCATAGATTATTTTCTTTTATCTTCGCTTCCCTCCCTCAACAATTTGTTATCCTCCATCTCTCTTGTTTCACCTGCTGACAATTCACCTTCTTCCTCACTCTTACACACTTTTCCTTCAAAAGCGTCGGCGATGTCACCGCATACAAGAGTCTCATCGTGGCTAACCAGAAAACCAAACCGACCTGAGCAAACCGATCTACTTACAACAGCTTGTGCTGAGTCGGAGTATTTGAAAAAAAAAGCTTTCATACATACTTATGAGTGATTGCAAAAGATGGCTTTGTCCAGAGGGAGTGTGTGTGTGTGTGTTGTTGACTTGTACTTGGTATATACATACATACATATATGACATGTTCTTTGGATCACTTCCAGTGCTCTAAACAGTCCATGAACCACATCTTACAAGTTGAATCAACTGGCTGCTGTACAACTCAAAAATGGTAGTGAAAGCCTTTTGCTGAATGGACAAAGGAGCCATGGAGGTGCAAACTCTGCCCTTCTATGCTATCACAAAACAGGACCTACCATGGTAAGCTTGGCAAGGTTTATTGTGGTAATAGGGGTGGTAAGTTCAAGGTGAGGTTGTTTGGTCACAGGTACAGTGGCTAGACAGAAGTTTGTGCCACACAGTTTTTTGACTGCAGAAGCCCAACCCATCAACTTTGAGTAAAGGCACTTGATGAAATTTTCAAGA
>LUKR01001676.1:0-11858 GCA_019395275.1 Puccinia brachypodii
TTATTTTTCAATTTTTGAACATTTCAAAATTTGATTTATTATTATTATTAGTTTATATTCATTCTTTGAAGTGTATTTACCACCATTTTACCAAGCCTCATGACTTCAATTATTTTATTTTCCCTTGTAGAGCTCAAAGAAAGTGGCTATAAACATCTGGGAGGGCACTGTACATGCACAGGTACCCCATCCCATCTTGACCTGATCTCCACTTGAGTTGCACATAGTTTATTTTATTTTTCTAATTATCCCAAATGAACCAGAAAAAAAAAATGAGAAAGAGAACAAAAGCTATATGAAAAAAGGTGAGTTTTTTTCTTATATATAAAACATATCCCTCATCCTCATCTTCATGATGTGGTCATCATTAACGATAGTTACAAAAGAAAGAAGAAAACAAAATGTGATCATCAATCAATCAATCACCAAGAAAAAGAAAGATGATAATACATGTGTAAGAAAATTAACCCGAAGAAAAGGAGTCAGAAAAATGAAACCGATGACAAAAGAAAATCATCGATCGGGTCTTGATGTGAATATGAATAGAGGCGGATGTTTGATTTTGGTCGCTGATGAGAAAGAAAGAAAGATTGGTAGGATATTGTTTGTTTTTGAGTCTTTTGTTTTAATCTATGTTTTTTTCATTAGGAAGAAATTTTCTTCCTGAGAAGTGGATGTAAGATTTCTATTAAATGAACGCGCCCACAAAGAAAGGTAAAGGAAGCCAAGAGAGATTAATTTCTGAGGGAGAGATATTGTTAAAAAGGGAATAAGGGTTGGACTTACGTTCATGTAAGGCTTTTCCAGCCGGAACCATAGGAAAACAATGTTCCCTATGAAAAAAAAAAAATCCAAAAGAAAGAGGTTAATAATCCACCCCAGAATATCCAAAAAGGGACTTGTAAAAAAAAGACTGACTTATCAGTAACTTTAACATGAAGTAAGACCGGTCTAGAATTGTCGAATGCCATCAACTCATCAATCTTATTTTTAAGGTCATCTTTTTGATCGCAATAGATAGCATGACATCTCATCGCCTTAGCTAGAGCGGCGAAATCTGGGTTGGTCATTCTGGAGGCCGAATATCTATAATGATAATCAGGAAGAATGGAAATAGTTGAGTCGGGTATAAGATATACAGATATTGATGGTGAGCTAAAAAGAAAACTAACCTAGATTCGTAGAATAAATCCTGCCATTGAAGGACCATACCTAGAATATGTAAAGAGAGAGGGAGGATAAGAGTGAGTTTGAAGCAAAAGGAAAAGAAGAGGATAGACAACAGACCCTGAAATTCGTTATCCAGAACGATCACCTTAACGCCGATATTGAATTCATGAGCGGTAGCAAGTTCCATAGCGGTCATTGAGAAAGAAGCGTCGCCGTCGATATCCACTACGAACTGATCGGGTCTAGCTACCTTAGCGCCGATAGCGGCTGGGAGACCGTATCCCATGGTGCCTAGACCACCAGAAGTGACGATGGAGCGAGGGGTGGTCCATCGGTAATGTTGAGCGGCCCACATTTGGTGCTGTCCTACACCAGTAGAAATCACGAGTTTATCTTTCCGGCCTGGGACTTCCTTTGACCAGTCATTTAAGGCCTCAATGACTTCTTGGGGCTTGATCTTCTCGCTTGAACCAGAGGGCTCATACACGAATGGATACTTCTCCTTCCATCCTTTGATCGTCGATAGCCACTCCTTACGCTCCGGCGGACTCGGTCGCTCAGGTAGAATCGAAAGGAGGTGAGTCAAGCTTTGGATCACATCGCCTTCTACAGAGCATGTCGCTTCGACCACCTTGTTGATGTTCTTGGGTTGGATCTCAAAGTGAATGATACCCCCTCTTCCCTGTTGGGCAGCAGCAAGAGCATGAGGAGCAAAAGCTGAAAAAAAAAGAAATTACAATAATCAGACGGACGTAGAAAAATCTCGCTGTTTTTTTAGAAGGGGTGAGAGTACTAAACTGTTAACTTTTCCAGTTACACGATCATCGAATCGAGCGCCTAAAGCGATCAAGACATCTGCGTCCTGCATAGCCAAGTTGGCATAAGCTGAGCCATGCATACCGAGCATGTGTAGACTCTTAGGGTCCTCTTCATCGAATGCGCCCATTCCCATGAGAGTGGTAGTCACTGGAATGTTCCATTGATTGGCGAGTTGTCTGAGAAGTTTAGGGCCTTCATCAGAGGACAGGATACCTTGACCGGCATAGATCACCGGCCGTTTAGCGTTGATGATCATTTGGGTGGCTTGACGTAACTCGCGTGTTTGGAACGAAGATGGGTTCGAGTTTTGAGAAGAGAGTTCATTGGTGGTGGACGATGTCGACCAGGGACGAGATCGGAGTGGGTTCGAGGGAAGCACACGATCGATCAAGTCCGGTTGAGTGTATTTGAGTGGGATAGGTGTACGGAGGATAGCAGCGGTCATATCTTTGGGCAGGTCGACCAAGACCGGTCCAGGCCGACCGGAGGTAGCGATCTTAAAAGCCTCATTGATCCGACGGGGTAGATCGCAAAGATCTTTGACCATCACGTTCCACTTTGTACAACTACGACTGATGCCGATCACATCGGCTTCTTGGAACGCATCACTCCCGATCGCGCTCGTCGCTACTTGTCCCGTGAACACAATCAAAGGTGTTCCATCGCTATACGCATCCTGTAGTGGAGTGATCGTGTTCGTCGCCCCTGGTCCCGAGGTGACCAAAACTACCCCTGGTTTTCCTGATACTCGTGCGTATCCTTCCGCCATGTGTCCCGCTCCCTGCTCGTGCCTGGGGAGGATCAAATCAAAGTGTTTCGAGCGGTGGATCGCATCAAATACCGGGAGAATCGCCCCTCCTGGATATCCAAAAACGTGTTTGACGTTATGTCGTAGCATCATTTCGTGAAAAATCTGTGAAATAAAAAACTCAGTTATGGTTCTTTTTTTGATAGGGAGTAGTGAAGGGATTACTTACTTGACCGCCACTCATACCTATGAAGCTATGATCCATGAGCTCGCCATTGATGATAGAAGTTTCTTGGTTGAGAGGTTGAGGTGTGGCAGCTGGAGTAGGCGATGGTTTTTGTTGGAAAGCTGGAGCAGGATGCGGACGAGATAGGTTTGAGAGTGATTTTGAAGTTGAGAAGGCCCTTGAACAAGAAGAAGAAGACGAGTATGATGTTGCTGATGCTGTTTTGAGGATCGGAGTGAGTTTGAAGTTTTGCCTTGGGTTAAGGATGAGGCACGAGCTGAGTTTAGTTGGTTTGATCATCTTTTCGTTCAGGAAGTTTGAGTTTACGAGAAAGAAAGAGAGAAAGAAAGAAAGTAGCAGAGAAAGTGGTAGAAGGCGAGTGGGGGAGAAAGTCAAAGAGGAAGATATGGAGACGGAAATATCTCGATAGTTGCTTACATAATCACCCACAACTCCACCGACCACCGCCATATTCAACTTTACCTAACCTGAAACAGCACAACAACACAGTCACCCTCAGAGAAAACAGTCTTAATAAGGCTGCGAGGACGAGAATCATTCAACCAAACTTGTACAAACGAACTCATCCAGAGTGAATACACCAGGGGTGTACTGAAAGTTGGCGGATGCGGTCGGAAAATATTTGTTGGTTTTCAAAATATTTTCACCAACTTCTGGGAGATTGTTGAGACAAATATTTCCCAACCCCCTAAGAAATTATTTTTTCCAACTTTTCGGGCGAAAAAAAATATTTTCCCCAAAATTTGAAGAAAATATTTTTTCGCCCCAAAAAGTTGGAAAAAATATTTTCTTTCCTCAAAAATTGGAGAAAATGTTTTGTTCCCCTGGAAAGTGGGAAAAAATATTTTCCCTCCCTCAAAAGTTGAAGAAAATATTCTTTCCGCCTTCAAGAGTCTTATCATGGCCACCCATCAAGTGTTTGGGCATGTCGGTATCGTCACGTCGCTCGGCATCCTTGTCGGCCATGCAAAAGAACACCTCGTCCCTCGTCAATGGCCGATCAATAACACATCAGTGTAACACCTCCGAAAAGGCTTGATGGCGGATCATCGACAAGATGGAATCCGTCCACACCTCGTCCATAGCCATTCAATGGTTGTTATCAATTTTTTTAGTCAATATCTTTTCTTATGGTAATTAATAAAGTGGGGATATTTTGACACATGTAAAAGGGAAAAAAGTCAATAGAACAAAAGCATTCCTGTCTACTGGAGAGGGCACCAAATTTTATATTTATTTTGGGTGGTTTTTCTCTTGCTCCCATGCATATAATCCCTGAAAAAAGGCAACCAACTTCATGCTTTCTGATATTGTTGGTGCCATGATTTGAGAATGATTGCGGTGACATATAGCTGCATGGTGAGAATAAAAATTTATCAGGAACCTACTATTATTGGTGTGTAGTATTTTCCAAGTCAGCAATGTCCCCTCTTGGTGCCCAACTGGTTCTATTGTGGTTTCAAAGGTTGGACAATTTCCAGAAAAGCAATCATGCTGTACATTTAAAGTGCATATAATTTTCTGTGGGAAGCAGAGTGGTGGGTCAGCTTTCATTCCACACAAAAAAAATATACATTTTGACAGACCTCCACTGGGGTGTAGAAATATCTGTCCTCTTTAGCAAGGATAGTCATGTTATTTTTTGGCTGTATACCTTGCTTGAGGCACTTGTTTATTTTGGCATAGACTTGCCTGGGTCCCACTTCCCAAATGGAGTCCACAAAACCAACACTTCCATGGAGATTGAAGTGGTCTTGTTCCTGCCATTTATAAATTTTATAAGTATATTTTATGTGAGTAATTTTCATGGGGAATTGTGACAATATGATGTTTGTAGGAGTCTCACCAATACAAATGAACCTGACCTGATTATATTTTTCTCATTGAGCTTCAGTGCTGCAATCTGCACAATATCATAATTGTGGTGGTGTGTTCTGAGAAGTTCTGGGACATTTTAAGCTGAAGGCTGAGGGCTCCTGTGTCCATGCTGGCAAGGGTATTGACTGAAACTGGTCATATTTTCTTGGTAATATCCCATAGATTTTTGAATGAGCGGATTATTACAAAAGAAGTCAGTGAGCTGAGGGGATGATTTGAAGTATCTCTTGATTTCATGGTTGTACAATTGTGCCCCTAAAATCAACAGCCTAATAATCTTGGCATCACAGAATGTGGTGGCAATATCTCTTCCTGGGCTTGATTTATTTGAATGGATTGAGGCATCTTGTACAATTCCATTGAATCTTTCAAATTTTTCAGTTGCAAATAAGCTGGCAGGACCAAATTGTAGAATTGATTCCTCAAGATGCAGTAGCATATGAATCTTTGGCTTATTAGCCCATTGCCCGGACATCATTACCAGGTGGTATTCGAAGTGCTGAACATGATTCTTGAGGTGGGAGATGTATGCCTCCATGTCTTTGATGCAATTTTGAAAGATATAGCTTTGAAGAGCACATAAAGATGACCAAAGAAGCTTCAGCTCACTGGTCATGAATGGGAACATGACAAATGGGCCGCCTGGAGAACTACCCAAAACTCTTTTCCTACAAAGCTTTTCCATTGCGCAATCATGCACCTGGGTTGAATGGGTGGTATATTCAGTCTATCTGTTTTGTATGCCTGCCAGCATTGCAGAACTACTCTTGGGCAAGATAGAGCTTGGAAGAGAGATAGTGGAAACTGGTAAGAGCTCTACTAAAGGTGCTGGTGAAGCTGCCTTCCTGACTATAGCTGGGGTTAGAGAGTAACACTAAGAAAAGAAAGAAAAGGTTTGGCTGAACTCTTATGACTAAATCTTAGTAGTTATTATAGATAATAACTAAGGAATTCCACTGGTGAGTAGGAGAGGGGTGGGAGGTGTAGAAGGTAAATAGATGTAATAATTGGGGATGGTTTAAGGGATTTATTCAAAGGACTGATCAAGGACTATTCAGAGGACTTAATCAAGGACTATTCAAAAGACTATTCAAGGACTATTCACAGGAAATTCAGAGGACTATAAAGGACTATTCAAAAGACATTCATAGGAATATTCAAAGTACTATTGAAAGGACATTCAGAGGACTATAAAGGACTATAATATAATATCTCTGCTAGGGGTAATGATCAGGGGGAGTCTTCCATGAGGGACACAGGTGGGGGGAAGACAGAGGGGGTTATACAAGAGACACTAGACAAGGGATGAGCATAACTGTTAATGGTCTGTGGGAAAATTGTATACTTGACAACTGTTGGGAAATATATATGTAAGTTATAGACAATGCTCATCATGACTGTTTTGACTGTGATTACTTATGTATCTGTAACTGGGTTGGCTGATCCTGTTGTGTGTCTTGATCCTTTATGTATTATGTACAAATGAACTTTCTTCTTCATATGTAGCTGAACTGTGTTGTCATGTTATTGAGGAAATGTGTCTGGTACTTGAGGTGGCCATATCTTGGTAACTGATGGGAATTTTTGGTTGGTTTGAGTGAGTGACCTAAGGTGATTTGGGGTGTAGAAGCTGATTCTGTAATAATATTATATGTTTTGTTGCTCCTTAAGGTAGTTTCTGGCTATGTATAAGTTATTGTTGAAGTAAAATTGGAATCACCACAGCGTGCCTCAAGTTCTGGAAGTTGTGAAGCCTTGATGAATACCATGAAGTTGTGCCATAATTATTTCACTGATCCTAGTAGTATGACATGTAAAACCCCCACTGGGCTGTCCCAGGTTCCATCAAATGATTTCAGAAGGATCCAGGGATTTTTGGTCCGGTTGGGGGATTCATCCTCTATTCTGAGAATTCTCATCCTATCTTCATAACTGTCACGCTTGCATTCAGCTAATGCAATGCTGATGTGGTCTTGGATGCCGTAAAGTTGAAGTTTTCTTTCTTGCTCTTTAACAGTGTCTATTTGGGAACTGATCCACAGTTTGTTGGAGTGGTGTTGAGTTTCCCACCAAAGGCTGTGTTCTGGTAGCTGAGGGATACCAAAAAAGTCTTGAACGTAGGAAAGAGTACACCTCTCCTCACCCTGAGGGCATTTTAAATGACACACCCAACATGGATTGTTTGATGTACCAGAATTTGGAGTATTTTTAACCTCAATGGCCATTGGGCTCTCACCTAGGAAGCATAGAGGTATAATCACCATGAGCACTTCTTCTTCTATTGAGACATCATAGGTGGTCACACATCCCTTGCTGCCTAATTTAATTTATGTGAAAAAGATCATGAGAAAGATTAATGATTCCATGAGTCTGAGGTAATCAGTTCAACATCAGATTATAAGAATAATCATCTTGATCTCAGAAATGATTGGTTCACCAATCTCCAATGGGCCTGGCATGAGGTGGATATAAAATGACAGTTGTATTCCATGTTTTTTAGCTGAGGGGGAGACCACTGAGAGTTAGGCAATATGACACATGCTTGTTCCACCTTTTTGACTTTCTGCCAGAGGTTTCATCTGCATACAAAGTAACAGGAACATTTTGGATGACCTTTCCACCGGCACATGCTCTCCATGGATTTGGAATTGGGATATGTACTATTTGTGGTCCTGGACCACATGCTGCACAAAAATATGGATTTATTATATGATTACAAGGAAATTTGAAAGTTAATGTAGAGATTTACCAATAAATCTATTCCCACATAGCTCCACATATGATTTGCCGTAGTAAGTTGTAATTTCCAAGTAAGTCTTATGAAATTGACTCAGTGGAATTTCAATCAGTTCAGGATGGAACCAAGGGATAATGGCCGGCAAATGCAGTTCAAATGATTGGGATCCATGTGATGAATTTAGGTGCAATCCTGATTTGGGCTTCATGCATTTGGAAAATAGGGTGTTTTGATACTTGGAGAAGAATATGGGTACCACAATGGGGGCCATAGGGTCTATTAATCCTACAGGTTCATAAATATAGAAGTTCTTCCCTCCATCTGCACTTGGGAATGAGGGCTAAGTTCTTCTCTCCACTTCTGACTTTGATACAGGGCATACACATCCTTCCCTTGGGGATCATGTGGATAGAATTAAAGATGAAGAGCCACATAAGGATTATCCAATTCCTGTCTCACATAACATAAATTTCAACACAAGGATTAGTGTTTGCATCACTGCACATTTAACATAAAAGGTCAACTTACATTTCCCACTATGCTCTGGATGCTTAAAGCAAATGTCTTGTTGGATAACACCGACTGATATTCAGATGGTTCAATTTTCAGCATGGATAAAAATCAAGACCTCATTCTTCTAAGAGTGTCCCAGTGAGGCAGATTCACCTGGCACAGGTTTAATATGTCCATCAGATGGTTGTACATATTGTGTGACATGATGCTGTGTGAAACACCCCAAAACAGCCCAACCAATTCTGGACATTGGAAAACAAATCCAGAAGAAGTGAAGCAAGGACCCTTGCTTTGACTTGCTTCACTTCTTCTGGTTTGTCTGGTTGCCCCGCTTTCTCTGCTTTTGTCTTCTGGGTTTGTTTTGTGTTTGATACTGTCAATATCTCTAACACAAAACAAACCCAGAAGACAAAAGAGTGGAGAACGGTAACAGGTAGAGTTTCACGGGTTATGTGTGTGATACAAGCTCAACAAACATGAGCATATTGAATATCCAACTGTGTTTTGTCCCACCACACCCATGCGCACAAGTTTTTTCTGTGTACCACATCCCATCTTTTCTCCACTGAGTATTAATCCAAAATGGACCCACATGGAGGAGGTGATAGCTGGTCGTCAATGCAAGACAGCTATCAACCTCACATCAACCCTAACCCCTCTGATACCCTGTCCCCCAGTGGGACAATCAACAGTTCTCACCCTCACTTTAACCTGCTGTGGAACTATTCTTGGGTGAGGTAGAGCTTGGAAGGGAGATAATAGAACTGGTAAGAGCTCTACTAAAGGTGCTGGTGAAGCTGCCTTCCTGAACTAATGCTGTGTGGAGAGTAACACTAAGAAAAAGAAAGAAAAGGTGTAGCTTATCTCTTCTTCAAGGTCTTAGTAGTGCTTATTGTTAATAACTAAGGGACTCCACAGGTAAGTAGGAGATGAGTGGGAAGGTGTAGAAGGTAGGAATAGTATAATGTATGGAGTTTGGTTTCAAAGACTTTCTCAAAGGGCTAGTTAAAGGACTTGTTTCAAGGACTAATAAAAGGACAAATGTAGGACTATTGAGGAATAAAGGAATTGTGTAGGACTATTGAGGACTAAAGGAATTCTGTAGGAATATTGAGGACTAAAGGACTTGTGTAGGACAATTGAGGACTAAAGGACTAATGGAGGGCAATGTTTATATGTGTAAGTTATGTGATGGATGATGGTTGTTCTTAATGTGGATATCAATATGTTAGTTGTTCTCCTTGGAAACATAGAGGGATGGATGGATTATTTATAAGAAACAAAATGTCAAAGATGAGCACAACTGTTAATGGTCTATGGGGACATATATATTTGTAAGGTGTTTCTACTGCTCATCATACTTGTTCCCTTCTAGTTGTGTGTGCTCTTGTTCTGCAACTGGGTTGGATGATCCTTGTTTTGTGTGCCTTGATCCCTGTATGTATTGTGTATGGATTAATCTGACCTCTTCATGTGTAGCTGAGACTATGGTGTTATGTAATTGAAGGGTGGAAACTGGTTTTCTTGTTGTCCAATTGTGTCTGGTACTTGAGGTGGCCATAAATTGATAACTAGTAGGATTTTAGGGTTGGTGTGAGTGAGTGACCTAGGGTAAAATTGGGTGTAGAGTCTGATTCTATAATAATATTCCATGATTTATTGCTCCTTGAGGTTGTTTTCTGGTTGTCTATAAATTATTAGTTGGAAATTAGAATCACCACACCGGGAAATGGTGGTTCCTATAACTTCTATTATGGCCAGCAATTGTTCCCGGCAAAACCCATCCCAAAGCTCTATATCCAATTGTGTATCCAGGCAGCGGCAGCCTTCTGATGGGAACTCAAGCCAGTGGAGGCCATACATACCCAAGTAAGTCCTTGGATGATCTCTCACTGTGTGAAAGGGACTCATGATTTCCTCCATGTGCAATAGACACCGCTCTTGCCGGGCCCCCTGGCCGCCAAGGAGCCAAAGATAGTCCGCTCCCTGCAAACAGGAAGTCTACCTATCTCCATTTCCGTACAGGAATGTCTCCAATGCCGCCTCCGCCTCAAGTGAATTGGTTCAGCAATCCATTTTGCCTTGCAACTATACCCGCAGCAGTAGTCAAAGCTCTGGTACCACAGGCTCCTCAAGTGGATCACTGGAACTTGATACAGCCACCTGGATCCAAGACAACATCAAAGCCCTTTGAGCCTGTGTTGGTAAGCCCAAGGAGATGACCAAGATGGCACAGCCTCTTGCCAAAGTAAGTCTCAATTTTTCTCACATTTCTTCCAGTTTTGCTGGGTTGCTAACTAGCAAGCCTCCGCCCTTACAGATACCAAAAAACAAGTGCTTCACAACCGGTATCCTCATGCAGCTCTGCTGGTGGGAATCTTGTGCCGCCAAGCAGGTACCTTGTGAGAATACAGTAGCACCAAAGGTACCACCCAGCCAGTCTTTTATCTTGTTTGTCACAACAACCGTCTGAAGGGCCATTTTGAACCCCAACCTCAATTTGTTTGGCCCTCAAGAATGCAAGTGCCAAGACACCTTATTCCCTGGTCAAGGTAAGTCTGAGAGATGCTCTTCAGACATCTCAGCTAGCTAACCCAGTCCACAAATTTTGAGGAGGCCCTTGATGCACAAGAATCGGAGTGGCTCCAGAAACACCTTGCAGTCAAATGGAGAGCTCTTCAAGAGGGTTGATAAGACCATCATCAACTGCTTGAAAACCAACAAGAACATCCTTGCCAACACCATCAAGAATGGACTCGCCAACCCAAGCAGCATCCCTTGACTCAGCAAGCTGATTGCTAAGATGTACGGCCATATGATACCTTGATACAAAGATGTGCATCCAAAAAATATTTACAGCAAAAAGGATATCACTGGTGCTGCAAGGGCCCGATTAGCATACTTGAGGCTATTCATTCACCTCAACCAACTCAAACACAAGCAACACAAGGGCACAGGAAGTCCAGCCCCTTCCCAATTCTGGACTGCTGTTGAGGAAGATCTTTCCCGCCACGTAGGCAAGCCAGACATATACAAGTTTGCATTTGGACAACTTGTTATTAAGAAGGACCAGGCACTCTGGGGAAACAATCAGACCCTTGCCAAAGATGTAACAGCTGAACAGGCTGCTTTACCAACCAAGGACAAGATTGTGGCAAAGATTGCCAAGATAAATGGCTGCTCCAACAATGAAGAAGACTGCAATGACAACAGCTTTGACAGCAATGGTTCAACAGAATGATCATTCTGTTAACCTTATACACTCTTCTCTCAACATTTATCTATTCCATTTGACCCTTCCCTCCTGTATCTTGCTACTTGAATTTATTATCTCTTTGTATACAATATTGATCTGTTTTTATTTTTTGCAAAATATTTTGTTGGCATATGAAATCAATTTTTTTTTTTTTTTTTTTTGCAAAATAAAGATAGTACAGTTATGAGCTGACATGAGAGAGATTAGATGGGAAGCTTATTGCTTGCTTTGGAATCCGCTGAAGGATGACAAAATGATGAGAGAAGCAGTATAAATAAGATTTTATGATTGTCAAGGATAATCAATGAGTGAGATGAATCTGCGGGAGCAATGTCGTCACAGAGAGCTTTGATTAGAGTTCTGAAGAGGCATTAGTGGAGATAATGACAGCGGTGATGTCATTCTGAGATGGACAAGATATTTGATTGAGACCGTGATAAAAAGAGTGTTGAGGTGATTCCAATTGATACCAAGTTTTCCTTTTTAATTC
>LUKR01001680.1:1828-11839 GCA_019395275.1 Puccinia brachypodii
AGTTGGAATAAAGGGGTATTGTAACTGAGATACCCTAGGTTAATTCACATGTAGATTCAGAATCTGCAGTAATATTATAGGGTTTTCCCATGTTCCAGAAGTTATCAACAGATAATGCCTAAATTGTGTATTAAATTGTTATTTTGATGAATGTGTCTGTTTCTTGAATGAAAGAAGATATTAAATTAAAGCTAAAATTTCATAGTAGAATTTTTGGTGTATCTACAAAACTAAGATATATATTTGGTCATGCTTGAGTCAGGTTGTCTCTGAATAGTAGCAGGCTGACATTGGAGTCCTTGGACAGTTGTGACCCACCTGCCCCCTCTGAGGATCTTTGCTGAGTCCTCTTCCCAGAGCAATCATTGGCTTGTCACCAGATAGTTCATTCTCCACTGCTGCTGGGAAACCTTTGTAAGCCAGTCATAATTCAGTGCACATTTTAGGTACCATCTCTGCGGCCAAGGGGCTGACGCCAGGGGTCTGATTTGGTTGATTTTCTTGGATGACAACTGAGTCTGGTTGACAAACTGGTTGCAGTTGGCAACTTGATGACCAAGGACATCCAAATTCCTCACAGGAGGTATGGCATGCCTATTCTTGAACTCCATGAGCTTGATAATATGTGGGGTAACACTCGCCTTTGTCAACAGCAGAGGGAGAAGAAATATTATGTGATTGAAACAGCATGCAGAAATAAGCTTTTCCCTCTCCAGTGACGGCCATTTCATGCCATACGACTGTACAAAGCCAATATCAGCCTAGTCAGTTTTCACTCCATGAAGGCACAATGAATTCAATGCATCTTCTACCTGGGTCCATCACTTGAGGGGGCTTCTCCTTCTTTGGGTGTTCCATTGAGCTTGTTAATGAGATATTCTGGCAAAGATTGGGTAATTTTGTGTTGATTAAGCTGTGAGTATATGTTTGTTTTATCAAAGAAGCACTATCTTCAGGGAAAACCCAAATGCACTGGCACTTAAGTCCGTGGGTGTTTATTGCAGAAGCACTCAAGGCCCACACATTATATTCACCCAGGATGAAATGATCAGATTTTTTACTAGGGGGAAGGTGCAATAACCCCATTATGTTTATGTTGAAATAATGGATGTTAATACTGGCCAGTATGTCTGTGTAGTTAATCAGACCTGCCAAAACACCCTGATTTTGAGCCTTCATCAAGTGTCTCCTGTGGCCAATGGGTGAAGGTGGCCTTGGTGGTTCCCAATGGAATTAGTCTTTGCAAATCCTGTGTACCCCAGGCTAAAATCATCTGATCTACCACAAGGGGCAAGGCGCAGAAACAGTATCAGGGTTCAGGTGAAGAAAGGTCACTTGATAATATCTAGTAAGTCCTTGTGGATAATGCAACAGGTGAAAACACAGGGTTTATGTGCCCTTGTCAAGGCACAAAGGCTTTTACCCTTTGGGACATTAGAGATCACCACAAGGCCAGCAGTCATTATATTTAACCCAATTTAAATCTGCAACTTTTGCCAGCCTCCCATCTTCACTTGCATCATTCATAAAGTTGAACGCTTTGCCTCAGCCCCCTCTTATTCCAGTCACCCAGTCACTTCCCTCAATGTCCCTCCGCCTCTAGTCTGACAACAGCAAGGCCAATTCCCCTTGTCAAACAAGGCGGCCCCATTTGCATCAAAACCATTGGGAACCATCACCTGGCTTGGAATCTGGACCTCACCAATGTTCACGTGGGTAGGTGATAAGTTGAGGAACACATAAGTTTGGACAGAAATTTGGTGTTGATGAATTATTACTCATAGAATAGGTGTTAGTGAGAAAATCCCCCAGCTACAACCACCTGTCCCCAAAGCAATACCAAGAAGAAGTTCTCTGACTTCCTCTTACTCACTGTCTGTTATATATACAGTAATTCATCTGTTCAATGTGACACAACAACAATCTTAATTGTATCTCAATTAGAACCAATAAGACATTACCAGATGTGTATATGAATCAATCACAAAGCAAGAGAAAGAACAAGAGAAAACTTTTTTTTTTTAATGTATGGCAAAAAGAAAAAAAAAAACATTGTAAAAGAACACAACATATATACAGACAAACATACACACATTTAAATCAACAAGCTGAATATGGAAAGGGATTAAAGCATATAAACATATGTGAGAATATTGGGATGCAGGGAGGGATGACATACATCAAATGGACAAAGAACACCAAACTTCTTGATATTTGTGGCATTTGTTTTTGTTATTGCTTGGACATATATAAATAAATAAGTAGATAAATTAGATGGATGGTTACTAATAAGAGCTAACAAAAAAAGTCTATATGTGAGAGTAGAAGAACAAGAGGTAAGTTTAAGGATCGAGGGTGGTAGAATGAGTCCCGTCGTCCATTTCAGCATCAGCATTAAGATGAACAGGACTACGAGGGACCATAGGAGTTCTCGATCCTGCACCACGATGAGCGCCAGACCCAGCATCACTGAACGCGATATTACTGCATAAATCTCCTGCACCGATCTTTTCGAGTTTGTTGTCATACGTGCCCTCGATATATCCGCCGACGATTCGTTGTAAGAGCTCTGATGTTGACACTCCATCCGTTCGTCGTGTCGGTAAGAATTTTCCTAAACACACAAACAGATAATCAGATTAGTGCTAGCTATCTATCCCGCTGCTTTGGTGTGGTGGGGTTCCTTTTCAATTGTGGATTTTGAAATTTACCAATCGATTTCGCATACGCATAGACATCATCCGAGTTCAAACTGACGTAAGGTTCCTCGTCACTATCAGGGGGGGGGGGATAAAAAGGATTAATGGCGCAAAAGGAGTGAGTACGGAGATTAATGATGACTAACTGAGCGACGTAGTCGATTTGATATTTCTCAAAGAAAGCGGCATCGACCTGCCAGGGGGCATCTTCGACGACTTGGTCTACCCATTTACAGTTAGATACGCTCTCGTATCGTTCCGCACTAGTCAAGACCGGCGAAGCTTTATATTTTCGAACTAGCTCGTCTGAACATACTCCGACCATCAAATAAACACTCGGGAAGAATAGCTTGCATTGTCGCAGTTGTAAGGCATGGCCATAGTGGAATAAATCTATAATTTGTTGATTAATTGATTATTGCGCTTAGCAGAATCTCACTCTTTTCGATTATATGGAATATGGAATACTGACCATAGACTCCATCGGCGTAAATTCTGACTGGTCGATCGGTTGGAGGTGGGTTGATTGAATACTAGCGTTTCCAAGGGAAGGCACAAAGAGTTAGGAGAAACAAGACATGAGCATGAAGAGGGAGGCTTACGCTTCTTTGTTTACTTGAGTTTTGGATTGCCTCTTTCATTTCAGCTTGGAGATCTTCAGGGGCGATTCTGGATAGGATTCCATGAGGAGCCGGGGGCAAGTTGGGATTGATCGGTTTGTTGGCGACAAGAGATTGAGAGCGAGGGGTTGAGCTAGGTTTGGTAGTAAGGCCAGCTTGAGCAGAGTGTTGGTGATGATTTTCGTGAGCCCAGTTCATATGGTTCAAGGAAGAAGAGCCTGGCCCACTGCCACCTGCCTTTGACTTACTACTAGCATCGTCAGATGGGCTCGCTTGGGGGTATTTGATGGTCGAATGAGGGCCACGTTTCTCAGGAGGACCGGGTGCGCTACTGACGTCACCATCATAAGTGCTCGTACTGCTATCTAGTCCGCTCTCCAAACTGGCCTGATGATTCAATCCCGCGGCAGATACCCGCAGCGCGCCTTCCTCTTTGGCTAGGAGTGGGATGCTGTTATTGATCGTGGCTGTGGTGGCCAGTGTCGGGGGTCGCTTGTGACGATGAGGAGGGGCCAGAGAGTGGTGGCTTTCTTCGAAGGCGGTGCGACTACGGAATTGGTTGCTGGCATTCCTTGGAGAGGTCATCGAGGCCGTATCGGTGTCATCGGCCATCGGATCGTTATCTGTAGCCTATATAGATACATGGCGATGGAAAGGAAGGCAGACAGGAGGTCAGAAAGCTAGCCCTTATCTGGCCGGGAGATCGATCTGAGTCCCCTGAACTTGCCGTCTCGTCATTCGATTCTAGGAGAACGGAAGGAAGCAAACTCAGCCATCCCGATCGAGCCCAGCATACTGTTGAGGTGATACATACCTGCGCTGGCCTCTCGGGACGATTCGCCCTGGCCTTTTCCTGACTTTCGTCTCCTCTTGACGATCACTGGGGGTGGCGGTGGTGCTGAGGAGCTCTTGGGTGGAGACAGCATGGTCGAGGTGGTTGGTGCTTGTTGACCGTTTGTATGCGCTAGTCCGGCTGGGGAGGTGGGGGGAGAAGACGGTCAACAGGATCGGAAGGATTGAATTAATTGGATCGGCTCGACCACTTCCCTGCTCAGCCGACCCGAATTCCCAGTACTGTCATACTATAAGAGGACTCGATCGCCACCTCACCCGGCATCCACCAGCCACGATGGGATCCATTCATCAAGGTAAGCTTTTCATTGAATATTTCCTGTCTTTCCCCTCTCCCCGCTCGATCTGATGAGGCAAAAAGTGTCGCCCCAGACCGATTGTAGTCGCTCGCTTAGAGTGACCGTGTGGAAAGACAAAATTTAGCACCGCCAAAGTGCACAAACTCTGATCCCTCTCCATCACCATCATTTGCCTGACCTTTTGATTGAACAACCAACTGATGATTTCTTAACATCTTCTCCATCACAGTGGACAATGATTGAGATTTGCTGAATGTAGGCTTTGTTTCCCCTGGTTAATGTCATTTTCTATCTCTGTTTTTCTCCTGTTTTCTCTATTTCCTTTCAATTCTGGGACAAATGATGAAGCAAAACATTCCATGCTAAAACTGAATCAAACAAGACCCCTCTCTTCATGAAAGGTGGATAATCTTGCCTGATAGACATCAAGTGTATTAACTAAGAACGGCTATCTGATGTTCCCATGAAAACCCCTTATTCTTATCATTAGCACTGTGACTGTCAAATCTTGTGTTCAAATCTCTAGTCTGTGTAAAAATGTGCAATCAAATTTTTAAAGAAAACACCCCCTGATGATGGATTAACTTAATGATGGCCAAGAAAGTTAACACATGCCCCATGGGTGCCCTGGTAACCTTGTGACCTCTGAAGGGGGAATTGTGTCTTGCCTGAGCATTTGAACCTTTTTGTTGGGGGTTTTGTGCACCTCCCCATCAGCCCATAGTATGCCCTTAAACAGTGAGACTTGTATGGACAGTGCACATCTTTTGGTGGTACACTTGTCCTTAATCCATTAACTTTGCAAATAAAGTTTCATCACTATATTCATCTTCTGCAGCAAACTGATAATAAATCCAAACATAGTTTTCAATTTTTTTATAACATATTGTGTTTTGAAGAAAGCTTGGACAGATTTCCAAGTTTGCTGTTCTGAAATCATGGCATTTGATGATTTTGAGTATTTTTATTTTTATTTTTTTTCTCTTCCTTGTGAAATAACATTGGAGGATGTTCCGTTGCTCAGATGTCTTGATTTAGACAACCCTGTTGAGCAAAAGGCATCAGCAAGCCTATGTGTACTCTCGACCCAATCATCTCAAAAGGTTACACAGAACATGTCACAACAGGTCAGTGTCATCTGAGCCTCCAAACTCGACATCGATGACCCCTGATTGCCTGAACAGCAAGCTAAGGAGCATGCTGAGCATGCACGAATAGCGCTTGGTCAACAAAGGAAGCAAAAAGCTAAGAAAGCATTAGCTAAACAAGAGCTTGCTTCCAGTGAGGATCGCGCTAGACTCATCGATCAGAATACACTACATTTGATGGAGAAAGTCAAAGCTATTAACATATTAAACGCGCGCAAAAGAAAAGCGCGTGTGGTGGAACCAACTGGGAGAAAAAGGAGGAAAGTAACTCTTGAAAAGTACAAAGTAAAGAAAGTCCAGCGCACAGAGAAAGCAAGCTTTCTATGGTGCTTTGACAGACGTGGTGGTCCAAGGGGACAAGTGCACACACATATTTGGCGGGCATTGGTATAAATAGACCAAGGTCATTGGCCCAGTTGTATTGATCCATCTCACTATCTCATCACATTATTATCACAATCATCTTTTCATCATTATAATCAATCATCATTGTCTGGTAGCCTCGCTCAACAGACTTACAAACAGAAATATATTAATTATTTCACCGCATAAATTTAACACATTATCAGTACGGGGCTCATTGCTCTATATCATAAACAAGCACAGAACAGAAATGGAATCCACCACAACAGAAACCAAACGCTATTGCCTCAACGGAAAAAATTACTCTACATGGGCCACCATGATGCGTGCAGAAATGTACAGTCTAGGATGCTTAGCATTGGTAAAGAAAGAGGTGGTTACCGATCTAGCCGAGAAGAATATGAAACCTTATGTTCTTATCATGAAACATCTGGACAAGGAACACATAGCAATCGTCAACAGCGAATTTGGATCTGACAAAGGAGAAGGTTTGGAGCTATGGGAACTCTTTAAGAAGAAGTACACGGGCAATGAAGCTCATCACCAAATGATAGCCTTGGGGGAATTTATTGACCTGGAATTCAAAGAAACCAAAGAGTTTGTCAAGGAAGTTCGAAGCGGCATCAGCAAAATCAAAACGTCCGGGCTCAACATTAAGGAGCAAGTCATTGCATTATTGATCCTTAAAAAACTACCAAAGGAATTTGAATCCTTGATCCAAATAATCATACAAGATAAAGAAAGTTTGAAAACGGAGGATGTCATTCACAAAATCAAACGTGATTACCTACAGTTTAAATTGAAGAAAGCCGACAAAATAGCTATGGTCGGACAGCAACAAGCGCCGAAGAGAACGGAAAAATTTTATAATTGTGACCTTGTTGGGCACTCAGCAAAGGAATGCCGAAAGCCCTGGACTAACTACAAGTTTGCACCACCCAAGGCAAACTTAGGCAAAGCCAATGGGATAAACATCTCATTCATAGCTGTAAAAGGAAAAGAACCTGAGGAAGAAGAGATCTGTTTCTATGATCCAATCAGTACTGAGATAGAGGTATTTGGGGATCTCGGAAACGACGGCTTCTACAGCAAAGAAGAAATCAACTCGTACCAAGCAATGACTGGGATAATTACGGCAAATAACGCGATGGCCTCTGCGGATGCCATAATATTAGATTCGGGAGCTTTGGATCATATGTTCAATAACAGGAACGACTTCATTAACTATACTGAACACAAGGGAAAAGTGGAGATAGGTGAATTAGGAAGGAGCGTGGAAATCATAGGGAAAGGAGATGTTGTACTTACTGCTGATAATAACACCGTTACACTTCGCAATACATTCCATGTCCCTTTGTTGCCGTACTGCTTGATTTCCCAGACATCTCTGTGGAACGGAGGAGCTCAGATTGTTAAGACCAAGGGTAACCAATTTGAGGTCACAGTAGATGGAAAGAAATTGTTCAATGGGAAAATTAATAACAGATTACCTTTCCCAAACTTAGCTCGCAAACGCAATATCTGTCAGATGAGTCTAGACAAACACCGAAGAATGGGGCATCCAGGAGGACAGGAGAACTGCGAGGTATGCAGACTAGGAAAACAAACTCGACAGTCGTTCTCAAACCATTGGGAAAGAACCAGCGTTTTGGGAGAAGAAATTTCAGCTGATGTGGTTGGACCTATATCACCTGTTTCCGTTGGAGGGGCGCGATATTTTCTAACTATTGTAGATACTGCTAGTAGATACACGTGGATAAGGATCCTGAAGGCTAAAAGTGAGGCAGAAGGAGAACTAGAAAAAATTGTTAACCAAATCAAAAATAGAATTGGAAACAGCATTAAAAGAATCATTACAGATGGAGGAGGCGAGTTTATCAATCAAGACATGGAAAGATGGATAGGAAAAAAAGGGATTTCTCACCTAGTCACAACAAGGAATACACCACAGAATAATGGAACAGCTGAAAGAATGAATCACACCATTATGGAAAAAGCGCGGACAATTCGAATTGACTCGGGGTTGCCAAAGCAGCTATGGGCAGAACTCGTATCTACAGCTGTATTCCTCTATAACCGTAATCAAAGGACCAATCCGTACTTACATATGTGGGGCATGGAATCCAAGCTGGATAGTATCCAACCGGTCGGATCAAATGTGTTGTATAGTATTCACCATTTCGAGAAAATTGGAAAATTAGATCCGCGGTGTGAAAAAGGCATCTTGATTGGGTTTGACAAAGAAATGAGGTCCTACCGCATTTGGAATCCAGAAGTGAGGAAGGTAATCCGGTCGAGAGATGTTGTATTCAGCAAGCTACAGGACAATGATCCTGGTGAGATCTTCACAGACGAGTTCGAAGCCGATGAAGCAAAACAGGACTTAGATAGACCAAATCAACCGACAACAGGACCACTCCAGGCAACTATAAATGAAGGGGGGGGACGTATTGGAGGAAATCATTGATAGTCAGCCAGCAATTAAAAACCCAATAGAAAGAAAGACCCGAACGAGCGAGAGAGAAAAGAAACCGGTCGACAGATACGGAAATTGGACTTCATACATAGCTTTTAAACAAGAACTAGAAGAAATCAGTAAAGATGATTTTCTTTTTGAAGCAATGGCATTACAGACATTTGTAAGAGAAAATGCGATCACACCTGATAGTTTCAAAACTGCGAAAGAATCGGCCGAGTGGCCTTCGTGGAGAAAGGCTATCTTCACCGAGCTCGATTCAATCATAGAGAATGGAGTTTTTGAAATTGTTCCTAAAGAGGAGCGTGACAAATCAAAAACCTTAATCAATACCCGCTGGGTCCTCAACAAAAAATTTGACACAGAAGGACAGCTGAAAAGATACAAAGCAAGATGTGTGGCAAGAGGATTTAAACAGAAGGAGGGAATCGATTACTAGGAAACATTCTCACCAACCGGACAATTAAGCACCATGAGATACATATTATACCACGCCGTACAGAAGAAAATTAAATCAAGACAGGCAGATTTTGTCACAGCATATCTAAACTCAAAACTAGAAGACGACAAAGCAGTATACATTAGCTTACCTGAAGGTTTTGTGGAATGGATCAAAGAAACTAAACAAGAAGCCTACACAAAAGACTTGTCCCAATCGCTCATCAATAGACCAGAAGGCTATGTTGTAAAACTCAAGAAAACCCTATATGGATTAAAACAGGCAGCAAGGGGGTGGTACACCACCATGACTGACTGGTTTATCCGTAACGGATACAGAATCAGCGACACTGACCCATGTTTACTAATTTTGGACAGAGGCAACTTGGCGTTTGCCTGGGTAGACAACCCAATCCTAGTAGGAGACAATACCAATGAACTCATCAGCAAATTAGGAAAATATTTTAAAATCAAGGACCTAGGAGTTGCGCAGCACATATTAGGTATGAAAATAGAATATATCACTGACGACAGGATGTTCATAAACCAAGAAAACTATATAAGAAATTTGGTTGAAGAGTATGGCTTGGAGGATGGTAAAACTACGGGTACTCCTATGCAGGCCAACATCAAGCTACTAAAATCAACTGAAGAGGAAAGCAAAGAGTTCAGAGCGAAGGGTCTCAACTATCGATCAGCAATAGGCTCTCTAAACCACCTGTCACAATGCACTAGACCTGATATAACGTATGTTGTCGGAAAGCTATCACAATTTCTTGAGAACCCAAACGAAAACCACTGGGGAGCATTCAAGAGAGTTGTCCGATATCTCAAAGGAACACAGGACTGAGGAATTCTTTACCAGGGTAACAGTGGCAATGAGATTGTTGGATATGTTGATTCCAGTTGGGCTGAAGACAATCAAAGTCTATCCATGAGCGGCTATAGCTTCCAGTGTGGGAGCGGGCTTGTGAGCTGGCGTCTCTTTAGTGACGGACAGACACAAGTATGGGGTGAATTATTATTGTTAATTGCAATTAATAATTCAGAGAGAAAACAACAAGAAGAGAATAGAGAGAAAAAATGGAAAGAAATAGAAATAGAAATAAAAGTTTT
>LUKR01001683.1:0-11830 GCA_019395275.1 Puccinia brachypodii
CGACCCCGAGGGCCCCAATTCTATGCAACAAGACGCGCAGGCAAAAGAACCTTTCAATCTAACGGAATCAGACATCAATCAGTATGAGGGGGTTTTCCTGGGAATAAGCCCCAACCCAGTGGTCAGGAAGCAGTTGCGTCTGAACACGGTGAGCCCTCTCTCCTTGCCTCAGCATGCTGCGTCAGAATTGATATCTGACTGGCACCCTATGAGGCCAGATGGTCAGGACAATATGTGCCATGGTGGCATTTGGCGTTAACCGCCGAAACAATGTGTTTCAACTAAGTAACTCCCTCATGTTTATAGCGTCAGGAGTCAGTGAGAGGGTGAATAAGTACCTTAACTATGTGGGATTGTCGTCCTCCCAGAAGACAGCTCACTTGGCCCTCAAATCCCTCGGCCTGGAAGCCGAGGAATTGCTTATCCAAAAGTTCTCTCTGTCTGATCCAACTCAGCTCTCGCCGCTCATCTGCTACAACAACTTAGATTTCCAACAGAAGGTACACATGAGTCATGTGGGCCACGCAAGTAACATGTTCCATGGGACTTGGGGCTACATTCACTCGCCTCCATCTTCTATCCTACCTGAGCTAGACGCAGCGGAACTCACTACTGACGCTTTGAACAAAGCACTTCACGCGGCTTCAAAATATTCCATTACGCCGGAGGCCTTTACTCCCACTCAAGAGAGCTCTCGTCATTTTGAGGCCACCATCAAGTCTCAGATCACAAAGGTCATCCTTGATTACCTAGCCGTGGCCACCGACAACAAGTTCAAACTCAACACTAGCCCTCCTCCCGTGGACCCCCTGGAGCCCTTGGCGCCTGACATTTGGATGTTGAAGCTAATGGTAGCATCAGATAATTCAGCCCAAGGTGTGGGTGAAGTGTTCACCGGCCTTATCCAGCAATCAGGGTTGACACCTCATGAGTTCCACTCCCGTCTCCAAATAATTGAGGGCGACCTGGGCTCATGCAATCTGGTGGACAGCCTCCGGAAACAGCGTGCACCGGCACATGGGGTGCATGAGAGCCTAGATAACGTCCTTGCCATTCCAGGCGCGGCACACACCCTCTGGAACATGTCTCAAGCAATTTTCCTGGCGCATTGGGGCGATGAGAAAAGGGCTTCTGACACCGGCGCATGGCGCTCCCTGGATGCCTTGGGGGTGCCGGCTGTCAAGCCCGTGACCAAGAAGGACTATAGCCTTATGCTATCTCACATTGAGCTGATCCACCACGCTACCCTGTTGTATTTTGTCTTGTGCGGCCAATCCCCTCTTGATTTGTCATATCACAAGGGCGCTAATCTGTTTCTATCCCCCTTGTCAGGTCGGTAATGAAGAAGGAAAAAGAGCCTCTGGGTGAGGCACGGGCAAGCATGTCATCCGAAGCAATCAATCACCTGGTACAAGAAACATTCACTCGTTTCTGTTCAGGTACTGCACGGAAAATGGCCGTCAATGCAAAAAACCCTGCGCATTCAAACACACTCTTGCGTGTGCGAGATTTTGCAACAGTTGTTGAGGCAAACCGGGCTATGAAGGCCGGGGACACGGGGCGCCTAATGTACATCTGGGAGCGGTGGGCAGTCATGGGACAGGCACTCGACAAGTTGCCTCACTACTCCAAACACCTTCCCAAGCTAATCCTGATGATCAAGACTGTCCTCCCAAAGAGCCTGGCCAAGCTGGTCAAGAACTCTTTGCTCATATGTCCAACCGGGCGCAAGGGCCATTTTGTGGCCATGGACTTTTTCCTAGAAGTGCAAAACTACTGGTTAAAATATTTCTATAACCACTCAGGGATTGGCACTGACATCCTCCGCCTCAAGGATGTCTTCTCAATAAATATCCCTACGGTAAGTGGATCATGATGCCTGTTTCAGATGACCCCGGGCAGCCACCTGACCTCTGTTTGTCTGACGTAGCTACAATTTTTATTACGGCTATTGAAAATTGAATCTGGGTCCAACATCATTTACCAGTCTCATAAGAATCAATTAAAAAATGTGGCTATCAACAACTTCTTGCGAATGGCCAATGCAGAGAACATGGCCCTCCCCAACAACAACTCACATGCTGCAACCATCACCGCGGATGTTTACCTGAGTGGCTTCCAAGATCTTAAATGTGAATATCGCACGGGAGCGCACGGCCTTGACCGAATCCGACCCATTGCCCCAGGAATCTACAAGTTGAATGAACAAACGGATATGGAACAGGTGTCGGTGGATTCAGAAAGTGAAGAAGCCACGATGTGACGAACTCACCCAAGTCAACGTGAGTGTAATCCACCTTCCGTATTCTTGCTCACCTCATTGGCGCCTAACGCCTCTTGAGTGCGCATCTTGCGCGCCTGGTTGACTTGGGCATTCCGCAACCTGACCTGCGCCTTACCCTCTGCACGTAGTTTGTTTCTGCGTCTGGTCTCCTTCCTTGCCTCCCTTTCCACACCTTTGGCTTGCTCCTTCTCCAGGCGCGCGGCGTTGGCCACACGGATCCTGGCGGCCCGATCTATAGTCAAAGACCCACCCTCCTTGCTCACATCAGCCCCGGCCCCTTTTGTCGCCATGTTGTCCGGCGCTAAACCCTCTTGACAGATTCTTGTGAGGCCCGCATCCCAGAGGGGCCCTTCGGAAGTTGACGGTGTATCCACGACCTCCAAGTTATCCATTGCCGACAAGTCCCCAGAGGCTTTCCTCTTTGTAGTTATTGCGTCCCCTACGCCCAGATGTTCTCGCTTGTTTCTTCCCTTCTGATAAGATTTCTCTGCGGTGCGCGCGGCCGCTTCTTCAAGGATTTGATAAGTCTGTTCTTGCACTTCAATGTCCCTTCGCATGATTACCGCTGCCACAGTGGCTCTCTCCTCCAGAACAGCTTGATAAAAGTCACTAGCCCGCCACTCGTCAATCGCCTCAGATAACCATTTCACTTGCCCTGGGAAGAACTGCCCGCCAATGACCTTTTCTAGATGGCGCATATCTAACCCACCATCTGGGCATACCTGATCGTACGACGCAACCAAATCCTTTGCGTCCGAAAAGCCAAAAAAGTCGCCCGGCTCAAATTCTGATGTGTGGCCTAATGCGCTAGAGAAAAACTTGGCGAAAGATTCCAATAGATGGTTCGCCAGGTGTTCTGCGTCCTTCGGGGCCAGCAGGCACGTCGCGGCTGCCTTGGCAGGTTTCTTCTGGCGCTTCACAGTTACAAAGGAAGAGTCCTTTGGCATTGCTGATGGCGATTCCAACAAGGCGTCAAAATTCTCTGGACGCTGGTGAGAGACTGACTAACGGGGGCTACACAGAGGGCGTGAGAGGTCAGGCGTCGGAGAGGAGCGGAGTTCAATGGAGGAGCGTGGGGGAGAAGGGCGGAGCTAGCGGACTAGTGCGGTAAGTGTCGGGGTTGCAGGCAAGCGTGGGAATGGAGGAGCGGAGAAGGAAGGGAGGAGGATATACTATATTATTGGAGGGGAGGGGGATGGGATTGGATTATTTTTTTGATTTTTTTCTATTATTTTTATGATCTATGATTTATTGAGAGACTTTTGGAGGAAGATTATCATTATCATCATTTTTCTGTTTTATTAAGATTGCTATAGAATCAGGAAAAGATCAGGCTCAACGAGGAGCGCTGAAGGCTAGCGGAAGTGAATAAACAGGGGTAAGCGGAGTGACCAATAATCATGCAGCCCGGACATATAAATATATTCTTGAAGAAGGCGTTCATAGGACATATACGCCCTAAGAACAGCACTTTATTCTCACAACGTTGCGGCTGCCTTGGCAGTTTTCTTCTGGCGCTTCACAGTGACAAAGCAAGAGTCCTTTGGCATTGCTGATGGCGAATCCAACAAGGCGTCAAAATTCTCTGTGTCCATCTTCTGAATCACGTTGAGTATTGCCTGAGCATCCTCCGGCAAGCAGTTGGAACATTTGCAAGGTGCAAAGCCTTCAGCAACCTTGTGAGCTCTCTCCGCAATGTAGTTTCCATCCCCTGAATCTAGGGGGATGTAGCCGTTCCTAGTCCAAACCAACCAACCATGAGCACCTCCCGCCATCAGGGGGAACTAAGGAAACAGAGAGAAGATCACCCACTTGTTGTCCATTGTCAGTGCCACCCTCAAACAAAGTGATGTCACGGCCAAGGCGTCCATCCGGTCATCCTCACCCTGGGTCTCCCCCAAATCAAAATCTTCCACAGAGTTTTTAGCACTGTGCCGCACAGGCTCCATGAATAACAATCCCAGCCCCGTGTTCCCATCTTGACCACACCTTCCTACCATTTGAACAATGGAGGCAGGGTCCCCGCGTCCCATATGAATGACACAGCGCACCCGATTGAGGTTTTGCCCGAGGCCTAATGCCATTGTGGCAGAAATAACGGGGAACTTCGCGTCAGTGTAATCTTTCATATTTTCTGCCTTGTCGTCGTCGCCGGTAACTGAGTGGTAACGGCGTATAAAGCCATCCAAGGGGTCAAACTCGTGTGTTTTCGTATGTCTTGCCTCATTCACCACCTTCATCACTTGAAATGTGAGATTTCAAGTGCCTGAGTAAATCAACATGGGAACCGCCTTTTCTGCAGGGACCTTGGAACACGGCGCAAAGATCCGTAGGAGGTCATCACATGAATTCAGTGTGAATTCCATGTTTATGTGTATCAAACGGAGTTCAGGTCTTGTCAGCTCGCCGTCCAGCATTGTTATGTTGGATGGCTGCAGCCGTAAGCTTGTCAGGATGGAAGAAACCACCATGGGCCTGCAAGTAGCCGAGAGCATGAGAATGGGGATGTTGTTTGTCGCCATCAACCTTGTCTCAATGCTGCCGTACGCAACACGGAAAGGCCCGCGGTCTTCATGCCGAGTGAAATTTGAGATTGTCTTGCTTGCCCTAGACATCACGAGTCCCCACAGGTATATCATGTGTGCCTTGTCAACAACCATCAACACAAGGATTTTCTGGAATGTGTGACTAAAGAACATGTCTGTAAACAGTGCACTGTTCAAAAATACTTCTGGGCTCTGGAAAGGGCAAAGGAGCAGAATCAGGAAGAATGCCAGACATGGTGGACACATGCAAAGAGTAGCTCACAAGGTACACAAATCCAAAATATCCCCTCCTAATCTTGCCAATTGTTGTGGAATTTAATGTCATTTTATTCAAGTTCACCGCTCTGATGTTTACCAGCTTCTTCTCTCTGACCTATTTATTAAAGAATAAACACACCGTAATTCAGTTCCCAAGCAATTTTTCAGTTAAGCACAAACAGTCACGGGACTCCAACCTGGTCGTCACCCAAGGAATCCAATGGGTTCAAAACCAACACCACGGCCTTGGTTTTGAACAGGTTGAAGTACATTTCAGAAATACGGGTTTTCCCATACCCTGTCCCCGCACGTAGAAAGCACTTTTGCCCTCGCACAAGTGCCGAGACGGCTTGGATTTGAAGGATTTTGGGTTGGTCGCGGTAAAACTCAACAGCTTGTGTACAGATGTGTTGTTCAAGTAGCTGGTTGCTCAGGCCGGTGATACGCAGGGGGAGCTTGAGTGCCTTAATAGAAGTGTCGTTCATCATACCTGGCATGTTGGTTTTTGAATAGTTTGAGATGTTAGTGGGACTCACAACGGCCCAGCCAGGGTAGCCATATGTAAGAGCCGTAAAACTCGACAGCTTGGGTACGGATGTGTTGTTCAAGTAGCTTGTCGCTCAGGCCGGTGATACGCAGGGGGAGCTTGAGTGCCTTAATAGAAGTGTCGTTCGTTACCTGGCATGTTGGTGGATGAATGTTTTGAGAACTTAGTGAGACCCACGGCGGCCCAGCCAGTGTAGCCATTTGTAAGAGCTTCCTTACAAATGGCTACACGCAGGACCCCGGATAGCCCCTACCAAGCCACCTCATGTAAATTTTGGGAAATCTGGGTTTTTGCTACCTACGAGACTTGGTTTTTTATAGCCAAGGCTGGATTTTGCTACCTGTTACATGAGGAACATTCTTTCAAAAAAAAAAATCCCACAGGGCTCAGGTGCAGTTTGCGTGAGGAAAACAGGGTGGAAGAAGCTTCCTCAGGTTGGAATCAAACCTGAAGACCCAATATCAATAACGTTTACTCAGAAAAATGCTTTGTGTCAACCACAACTGGGAAAATTCTGCCTTCAGGGCATAAATTTCTGACCAAAACTGAGCAAAATCCCTCAATGCTACCCCATACATCAGGATGATTAGGCATGAAAATGTGCAAAATAAAACATTTTTCAGGTTTCACAACAGGAACATTTTGGAAAAAACAATGGTTTTGCTACCTTTCACATGAGGTGGCTTGGTAGGGGCTATCCGGGGTCCTCTACACGCGGAAGAGGCAGGATGTTTGGCAGTGTTTGCGTCATTCCATTTACAGGTTTGGCTAAATACTGCGCTGTACGGATCTGACACTTGGGCCACAACCCATACTGTACGAAACAGATCTTCTGGATCCTAGACGGCTCTCGAAAGGCCAAATGGTGGATAGCTTTTCTCATGTTCAGGTTTGAAAAAATGTGAGCAGACCAAAATACGCGCACGGATCTAGCGCACATTTCTCCCACCAAGCGTAGGGGTGATTTACGCGAATTGCCGGCGTGACAGTGGAATTGAGGCAAAAGCCACAAAAAATGCAAAACTCCCACGCGGTACCACCGACGAAAGTCGTAAGTCCCTCCTTCGGAGGGTCCCTGCGGGACAGCGTCCCCCCCAGGAGGGACTTAGTTAAGTTAGCGGATGGAGTTGTTCTTACCCAAGCCCCTTGCCTATCCACCTTGCACAAGATTGTAAGGGTTCCGAATAACCCCTCACCTAAATCCGTCGTCCTGCTATCTAGAATCAGAGCCGTGTGCTCTGGAG
This sequence comes from Puccinia brachypodii, assembly GCA_019395275.1. Classification (NCBI taxonomy): domain Eukaryota; kingdom Fungi; phylum Basidiomycota; class Pucciniomycetes; order Pucciniales; family Pucciniaceae; genus Puccinia; species Puccinia brachypodii. The sequence continues at coordinate 6,880 of LUKR01001683.1, forward strand.
ACCAAATTCTAGAACAAAAATATAGATTTCAACGAGCTAGCTAGCTCAAGAGTAATAAATGCGGTTGGGTCTCTCTGTTAGTAATGTACAATGATAATCAAGAAGGGAGAAAGGAAAAGGAATAAGAAGAAAGGAAAATGAAGAAGAAAGGAAAGAAGAGAAATGAAGAGAAAGGAAGGAAGAGAAATGAAATGAATAAAATGAGAAATAGTTCGGCTTACCTAGCTCAGTAGTAATAAATGCGGTTGGGTCTCTACTGAGCTAGGTGGGGAGCGGGGCGTTGAGAACTAAATAGGTGTTTTGAGATTTTGTAAGCTAACTTGTGAAACCTAGGGATGCAGGGTTCACAAAGATGTGAGCTCCCGTCTTTGTGAGTAAGACCTGCAGGGCTCTAACAAATAGGCTTTGTTAAACTCGCTTTTGACATGCTTCTTCTTGTTCGTCATGTGCTTTTACTCTCTATCTGGGCCAACTTGAAGACACAAGCCAATTGTGTCTCCCCAGAAGCCCCTTATAAATAGCAACAACGCTGACACAACAACTATGAAGCGGTACGCACCACAGATGGGCCGGGTTGCCCAAAAATTCAAAAAGAGAAGGACATGACAGGGCATCCTCTCTAGCTCACAAGGTGTCTCTGAACTGCGTTTCCCCCCTCGGTCAGCTCGATGCGAGGCGTCATTCAGTGGGGAGTACGAAGACAATTCGGCCCCAATCGAGGGGCCAAATTGTCGCACTGTCCGGCTCAAGCGTGTAGAGATCTATCCCCAAGCCGGAGCAACAAAGCCTCGCGTTGAAACTACCTGGGGTGCGCGGGTCCCGTAGGCCACACGACTAAGTACGGCTCACCGTTCGGATAGCGGGGTTTGCATCTGGAAAGTGAGCACTTAGCTCAAGAAAGAATATCTGTGAAATCAAGTGATCACCTCTCGAACTAACTGGTCAAAGTCGCGGATACGAGGCCGACGGCATACTTGACAATAAGCTCGCGGAGTTTGGTGATGTTGGGCCGATGGCTCGTCCGTGACCCCACATTATCCATAAGGGACTTTGATTAGCTAGGAGTCTATCGAGCTGCCTGATACAGGCTTGGACTCGAGTATGTAGCACGGCTTTCCTACAATGATGCTAATGCTCAGGCGGAAGGGGATAGGTGGAGGTGACAGATGAACCACCTCGTCTGCAGTGCTTTACGCCGGCCTTTTTCCTCTCCAGCTCGTTGTCAGCTCTAAACATATGCGTATTGGCCCTCGCCCTCAAGGTTACACGCAGGTGAAAGGATCTTGGCAACTTAGTTCCACAGGCTATGCTGAATTGGATCCACTTCAGAAAAGGCCTATAAGAGCTCGCTATCAATATCCTTCACATCTTCTCTCATTTCGAATATCTTTATCAGTGTGTGTTATTAAATAATATATCTTTTTTTTCTGTTCAATAAACTTTCGCCTTTGCCTTACCTTATCTGTCACTAACTCGATCCCATCCTGTTTATTTCGCGAGAAAAGATGTCAACCTCCATCATTTCACGATTGTGTAATTCTTTCAGTCAAGTCACCAGCAGTGTCCCCTACATCGGCTTCAGCGTCTCGTTCGGACTAATGGTCGACATGGCCACCTACGGTATCATGGTACCCGTCCTTCCCTTTCGATTGGAGTCCACCGGCTACAAGAACGTCCCAGCCACTTCATCTTACCGTGAGCAGATTTCCAACCGCTTCACATCGTGGCTGTTCGCGCGAGACTCTTGAGCTCTGACTCGTTCTGCAATCAATAATTTTGGATTGAAACATAAGTTAACTACCACTTGCAATATGTTACATTTTCTAAAAATCAGTTATTGCCGCATTTGCCTTCGGACTGATCATCTCATCAGTAAATTATGATACAAGGCCATGATCCCTCGCCGAATACTTCATTGTTAATCAAGTGTGCACTTCTTTTAGATCCCTGTTAGTATTTTTGGTGAACTCGTTAAGTCAAGGAAGACGCCACTATTGGCATGTTTAGGATTTCTCAGTAAGTTGGCAAAGTACCTCCTTCGAAAGAGAAGCTACAATCGCTAAATTCCTTCTCGACAGCTGCCAGTTTGATTATGTTCTGGCTTTCATCCTCATTTGCTGTTCTCATGATCGCAAGAATCATTCAAGGCTTCAGGTAGATAATTTTCATTATCTTCACGTGTCGATGTTGACATTTCATTATTCCGATATTCAACTTGTGGAATATACAGCGGTACCGCCATTTGGACCCTTGGATTGGCCTTAATCTGTGATGTGGTACCAGAAACACGCATCGGTGCCATCATGGGATACGTGATGTGCGTGTTTTTCAAAAAAAAAAAAAAAAACGGGGTTTTTGCAACTTGGATAGACTCTCACAAAAAGTGAGAATGTTTTTTTAGGATTGGTTGGTCAATCGGAATTGTCGGCGGGCCCTTGGCCAGTGGTTTACTTTACGATTCGTTGGGCTACAATGCCATCTTCATTTTTGCTCTTATCATCAGTACGTCTCTATGTTCATCTTCACACCTACCTCGAGCATCACAGATAATCAATGGGGTTCCGTTCATTAAACACACTTGCCATTTCTTGATCTAGCTGCAATCGACTTCTTTCTCCGAGCCTTGGTCCAAGACAAAAAATGTATCCGAAAACGCCAGGCCACTGCAGAAAACGAGGTTCAAGTCAGCTTTACCTCATGCTCGAAATCTTCAGATGGATCAGAAGTATCAAAAGTTAAACCACCTTCAGCACTCCATGCTCTTCGCTCCTTGTTGGCAAATGCGAGATTTTGGACTCTTTGCGCTATCATGTTTGTAGTAGGTGCGGATTGATCTCATCTCATCCCAATTCCAAGCCCAATTCATTGATATCAATCTTCCCTTCTGTTTAATGACCAGGATTCGCATCCAGTGGTCTATTGGATACCGGAATGACTATGCTCGTAAAAGAACGATACTCTCTGAGCTCAAGAGGTGCCGCGCTAATCTTCATCGCTGGAGTTGTGCCATCGTTTATTTCTAGTCCATTGGCCGGACATTTCTCCGACAAATACGGAGCAAAGTGGCCAATCGTCGTCAGCTTAGTCCTTGGGACACCATTCTTTGGTTTACTAAGCATGAAGACAAGTATGGCTGCTTTGATCGTATTCGTCGTATTCACAGGTTGGCTTTTTTTGGTCGCATCGGAAGAATGGATTGTGAGCTGACTTGATATTGCATTTGGACTTCAAGGTATATTTATCATGTCAATGGCTGCTCCAATCATGCAAGATCTGGCCGAAGTGGTCAAAGTCACTCCTGGACTAGGTGAGTCATCATCACTTTCAAATAGAACACACCTATGTACTAGTACTCCACGAATTATGGCAGAGGCTAACTGGTTTGATTTACCTAGGGTTCTCTCACGTCTACGGTATATCCAACATGGTTTACTCAATAGGTGAACTGATTGGGCCGCTGTGCGTTGGAGGGTGAGCAAATGATACAATGAACACACAATTTTTTTAAGCTTGAGAACGCAACATACTCAGACCCTGGCTTTGTATGGACATTAGCGTTTTACAACGTTCGGGAATTGAAAACGGATGGCAAATCATCAGCTTGCTCATTACAGGCCTATGCGCCCTTTGCATCTTACCTGCATGGCTTTTTCTCGGTGGGAAGAAGACCACGCCTAACCAGGCTTCAGTTCCTACTTTCGAGTCCAAAACCAATTCACAAGTATGAAAACTTTTCAGAAAAAAAAACCTTGAACCGTGGTAAATATCAAACTCGCAATTGTCTAGACTCAATTGGATCAAACATGATTCCACAAAATTTAGATATGTGCAACCTTTAAATGTATATGTATGCAAAATATTGTTTATCCAGAGCATGCTTTAAATTCGTTGTTTTAAAACTAATGCAAAATTGTGTAGATGTGGTGTATTGAATTGAAAAATGTATAATGTCTTAATTGTCTTTTCAAAAAATAGTTAAAACATATATATGTATTGAAGAGAACAACCAGTGCCTCAACCTTATATCTGGGCTGAATTTTCTTGTCCTCTCTACCAAAGCCATTCAAATTTTGGCAATTTTCTGATCTAAATGTTATTGCTTGTGCTACAGAAACTTCTTAAGTTTCTATTTTAGATATTATATCTAACTCCATCTCAATCTTTCCTTGAGTCAAACCTCTCAATTGATGAATACAAAACCAAGGAGGCCCCTTTGTCTAGACAACATCTTTGTTAGCCCCCTCTCACTCTCATTTCTCATAAAAAAAGAAAATCTCCCCCTAATTGCTTCCGATTCACAATTGCTCACACTTTGGAATGCCCAGGCTAAAATTCTGAGAAAAAAACTCCATCTTTGCCTTGCCCATATACAATCTACCAGCTCTCAAATCATTATTGACAGTATCAAGTGTAACTTTTACTTCTTGAGTTTTGGATCATCTCAAAGACAGCTTGAAATTATATCACATCTTCTGACATTTAAAATGACAAATCCACCCTTAGGAATTGAATATCTCATTTGATATAATCATCATCAATTGAACCTACATCAACTCAAGAGAGTCAGCACTTGAAACTAAGGTGATTTCAAAAAACAATGTGACTACTTCTCATTTCATCTTGGAACAAATTTTCACATAGCTGTGTAAACTGATGGGCCAATTCTAAAAATATTTGTAAAAAAAACTTGTGTTATATTTTTAACTTGCCTAGTTACTGAAAAATACTTGTCATGATGAGGAGTGCTGCTGGGCAGCCAAGACACCAAATTCATGTTGCATACAGCTACTTTTAGGGTTGGCAGCCAATCAACTATCAGGGGAATTGTTAGGCAATTCTCAAAAAATTCTCAGACCTTTTATACAATACAGTTGTGCCCGGTATATTACTATACAGGTTATTTGGGTGTACTAAATGTTGAGCCCAAATTTTTTTGAAATTTTTTGCAAGT
>LUKR01001684.1:1046-11829 GCA_019395275.1 Puccinia brachypodii
GTCAATCTGGCGGGTTTTCATGCTCCCGGTGTTTGGGTCTCGGGGAGAGCCTCAAAGTCTCTGAAAGGGAATACCCTATCTGGGATCATCTTTCTTGTTGAAAGGGATTCACCAGTTGGTAACCCGCAGTGACAAGACTCTTCTCCTGAAGCAGAGAAAAAGGTGCTTCGCTGAAGAGACATCAGTGAGAGGGGGGGGTGGTTCGCGCTCACTGCATGAACTAATTGCTCGGACGGGCCGGTCCGACTAGTCCTCAGACTGGCCTGTCCGAGCAGTTCTCGGACAAGGCGGTCCGACGGGGTGTCGAACCGGCTTGTCCGATCAGTTGGCAGGCGGGACCATCTGCTCGGACAGTCATGCCCGACCTCTCGTCGGACAGCTCTCGTCGGACGGCCAAGTCCGAGGACTGCTCGGACCGGCCTGTCCGAGCAATTAGTTCAGGCGGTGAGGCGGAGGACTCTTGTTAAGTTAGGGGCCTCACGCCGTAAAATACGCCAGGGTGCGCAGTTCAACTTCGGGTCACCGCCTTACCGCCCTGATGGCAGGTAGCCAGAGACACGTCTGACGTCAACATGCGGGAGATGGGATATGATGAAGCATGAAGCTGCTACGCGCCTGAGCGAAACCGCCTACACACCACCGGACCTTCAGAAGTGCAATTCCGGGCCGAAATTGGAGTTGTGCGTACCGGTGGTTCAGGTTGTGTGTCCTGTGTAGATCTGCAATATTAAATGTTCAAACTCTTGTTTTTCCGCGCGAGCTGTGAAGGTGAGAGCGGGTCCGGCGCTGTGAGAATTAGGTATCCCACCCCGATCGGACTCCGAGAGAGTGTTTGGCTCCTCTCAGGACAATGTGGGCCGGCGACCGTCGTCCGTCAGACGGGCGGAAACGTCAGATCAGTTGGCATGAATTTGAAAATGTGCGGAAATGAGGCCACTGGTCCTCCAGTCTGCTTCTTTCCTACATAAATATTTTGAGTCCTGGCCAGAAGTTGTGGCTTGTTGGGCACACATCATTTCTATATTTTTATCTATCTGGTATTGGCCGTGCTCTTTTTATCAGTCCCGCCACCCATCTCTTTTCCTCTCCGACGATAAATATCAACGAGGGTGCCAGCCATATCAGCGTCCGCAGCTACATGAAAGCAACAGCTTCCTATGCTGAATCGAATCCGAATGAACAGTAAAATCAAAGACACTCCACCTTCCAAGGCCCTGCCTCTCCAAATTCAACTCCCCGACTCCGTCGGGCAAGGCAAAGAGGATCCTTTCGCCTGTGGCGGTGACATTTCTACGACACTGGGCTCACCGCCGTCCCTGGTGATCCGAGCAACCTTAGATTATGAAGCAAAAGGCGACAATGAACTATCTTTCAAAGTTGGCGAATTCTTTTACGTAACTAACGTTTTTACGGATGTCGAGGGTGTCTCCTGGTTCCAAGCCGAAAATCCACTGCAATCTGTCCAGGGGATCGTTCCAAGCACTTGTTTCCAAACCTATGGCCCCAGCAGGCCGAGCCGCTTACTTCCGATAGGCAAAGGTCCCTCCAGCCGCACCAAGGCACAACTTCTTCAAACCTTCGCGAAAGGGAAAGCTCCTATTCCCTCGTCCGTGCCAGTTCTGACTCTGAGGGACGAAAGTCCCAGTACCATTGACTCATTTCCAATTGCCGAGTCAAAGCTCTCAACTGCTAAATATCAGTCACTTTTTGGAACTGTAAGTCTCCTTGGAAATTATGTGTGAATTCTACCAATCAGCTGAATTGGACCTGGGCGCATTTACTGCATTGCAGATGAAGCACACATTTGAAGCTGAGCGACCGGATGAGCTGAGCGCTCGCTATGGAGAGCCAGTCATTATCATGGCTCATAGCGCTCAGGAGTGGTTTGTGGTAAAGCCCATCGGCCGTTTGGGTGGACGTAAGTATAATTCCGATTGTGATCTCGAGCCGAACGCGTTCCAGTGTACTTACACATATCTCTTTTCCCTTTTGTTGCGCGTAGCCGGCTTCATCCCCGTGTCGTATGTTGAGCTGCAAGACATCAAGACCTGTAGGGTACTTCTGCCCGAACAAGCTCGAGAACTGATCATCACATCGGTCATTCCCACTGTCGAACAATGGAAAGAGCATATGGCGTCCTACAAGGCATGCAGTATTACCCTCGGCTCAGTCAGGGGCGGCGCATCGGTGTCTTCGACTACAGCTACGAAAGACTTGTTCAACACCCTCGGAAGTGATTCCGGTGGGGAAAACCTAAGAAATTACACCGCCGCTGCGCAATGCGACCCTAGAAATCTGACCACGACTCCAAACGACGAATGCTCAGGAAACGACACCACCGCTCCGAATGGCGTATGCTCCCGTTTGATAGATTGGCGAGAACGGCAGGCTACATTTATTCAAGGGACTCAAGAAGATGATGGCCTTTCACTTGTCGAAGAGGAAGAGGAACATGAGATCAGTTCCAAGGCCCGAATCAGGCAGCGGTACGGAGTCCTTCAAAAGATCAATTTGACCTCCTTCCACCGCGAGCAGGGCGACTTCTGGTTCCAGGTTCACGCCCACTTCCAGAGCTCCGAAAGCCCCGATGATCGCCATACGCGACGAGCATTAGTTATTTATCGACTGGAATCCAATTTCGAGCAACTTGAAACTGACCTGGAGTTGGAATTTCGGAATACCGATCAAACTCTGCCCACGTTTCTCTATTCACCACCACCGGCTGATGAAATGGCTTGCGCGCGCCGGTTGGAGGATTTGAGAGATTACTTCGACGAACTTTCGGAATCATCTGAAATGATTCGTACATCTGAAGCCATCTGTGAATTCCTGAGTCACAGGCAGGGTGATATGGAGTTGGACGAATCTGACAGCGAAGTTGATGGCTCCCTCACCAAGTTCACACAGTCCAACTCGCAAATCAACCCGCCCACCCTCCTGCTGCCGTCAGAAGCCAACAAGCCGTTTTCCACTTCAGAAACTTTGCGTCAAGTTCTTATGGACTCGCAGAAGTTAGAATTGACTGACGATGTGCGGAGCTGGATCACGAGCTGCGAAGCTGCAACTCCTAACGGTGCTAGTCCCGATGAATTTGACTTTTCACAAGAAGAGCCAAGCTATTCAACCCAACCTTCATCGATATTTACTCGTAGTCCTTCGCCTCCTGTTCAGACAAAGCAACCAAGCGATCCTTCCATAAAATCCGATGGCCGGGAGTCTCCTACCTCATCTCGCAATTCTAACTCGGTGTCAAATACGTAAACTGAAACTCGGCCCAGCTGCGGTGCAGGAAGCTATACAAATATCCCATCATCTTGTACACCTTTACTAGCATACCTTTCACTGTCAAAATAATCCACTTATACCTTAAATTTATACACCTTCCTATTATAACTCTCTGATTTTCTCATCTATTATCTATCTTACTTCGACAACTGCACCTTTTTTCGTAGTTCTCCGATCGTAGTACTTTCGGGCTCGTTTATCTCGAATCTTTCTAACGCTGTCTTTGCTTGGTTCTCAGTTGCATGTATTCTTTTAGCCCTTAGTTCATGCTTTATCCTGTTAGAGGTGGTACAAGTTCTTTTGCCGTTGTTGTTGTTATCACATAAAGTTCTTATCTGAATTTGTTCAAGTGTCAAACTCAGGCACTGCTTGATATACATTGCTTACACATCCATGCGAGACTTCTAAATGGCATTGGAGGCAAACCATTGTGTCATCATCAGACACAAGCATATATAACCAATGTATTCAACATAGGCATTAATGTGTACTTAGCCCAAACAGCATGCAAACAAGAGGTGATTTCAATCAATTGCCTTCCAGTCACAAAATTTCAACTTGTGTGCAACGTCACCAGAAGTTCAATGACCATCCCGCAACGTTGGCCGCATGTTGCGGGGAAAGCTCAAGTGACGTGTCGTAAGGCAATTTTGCGAAATTGCATGTAGTGTCAATGGTTAGAGTATCACTCATGAATGTTGACGTTGTGGGTTTGGGTAACAATGGGAAGTTACATACGTTACGATATCTGGGGGGTTTCTGTAACGTAACTTCCATCGTTACCTTTCAACTTGTTAGAGTTATCTCCAATGAGAAAAAAGTTCTGGGCTCACGCAACGTAACTTGAATTTCTTTACCTTTCCTCTGCCCAGCGGTAACATAACTACTTTTGGCAAAAAAAAACGGGGTAAACGGGGAAAAACAAGAAGAACGCGAGTAACAAGGGAAAACAAATAGAACGGGAGTAACGAGGAAAAACGAATAGCATGGGAGTAAACAATGAAAAACAATCACAACGGGATAAACCCAAAAGGTTAATTGAGGGAGGAAGCAATTGAAGAATTCTCATCCATTGCTTCAGTACTACTACCTGCCTAATCTGGAGCAATGAAAAGCTGAGGATCAAACAGTTGGCTTGTCTTTACTTTAGTGCATTGTTAGGTGGAAATGGTGATTGATGATTGCAGGTATCAAGCAATCGGCAGGGGATGCAGGGAAAAAAGGTCTTATTACAGGCAGATTGCACAATAATGTTTTGGTGGCAGTGTCTACGAGTTAGGCTGTACCGCGGTAATAAGTGAAGGCCACTGAAGAGGAACAAAGTCCGTGGAGTCACTCAGGCGGGGGAAGATCCCATAAGATACATACTGATAGATGCAGGGGCAAAGGCAAGACATCTATGGCTAAGGGATTGGACATGGACGTTGTATCGCTTGATGATGAGCACCCTTTCATGGCATGATGACGGCGCCGCTGTGTACAGCCAAAAATGTCAATGCTCCACACATTCCACTCAACAAAACCTTGCCTGTCTGACAAATCAGAGCCATTGATTTGCATCGCCGGTGAGGCACTGCACAAAAAGCTTGGAATGTGGGTGGCTTTGGTCCATGCTTGCATAACTTTATGCAATCTCCTTCCACGTGGCTGTGGCCGGTCAGAGTGCATGTGTATGCAACTTGCAAGCAAGCTCCTTGCCTTCAATGCATCACTTGTGGTTGGCAATTGCAGCACCCAAACCACATCCATGGAGTCTGACAACATGCCCCCTGCAGCCTCAGGCTCAAGCCTTGGATAGCAAGGGTTACAATTCCACAAATCATAATTCATATAGCTAATTCAAAATCAATCTCTGTCTTTTTTAGCCCACTAACCAGCATAAAGCACACTTGAATATGAAACCAAATTGGGCTATTTTGGTGGTGAAATATATTCATGACAAGAAATACACATTTCTGGCCATTGGCAACTGGGGACCTACAATTATAAATGGATATGAGACCCTAGGGTTATTTTCAAATCTCAACCAAGATTTATTTATCAATAAAACCTTAGCTTCAATCAGGATCAGTGAATTGCCATCAAGCAAACTATCACTGTCAATTTTCAACTACCACACACCTTTGCATGTTTATATAATAGTTGTATCAGTAAGTCTTGATGGGCAATAAATAAAATTCTTGTTTCCAGGAAGATACAAAGCAAAAATACTATTAGTATCACCTATAATATATAGCTTGTTTGGAAATTCAATGAAAAGACAATGTGACGGTTTGTCTTGGATTTTACAGAGTTAAGTCTTGTTTAATCAGCTCTCATACCAAGATACAATTTGGACATTAGATTGAATAGTAACCTTAATCAATTGGTTGTGCAAAAGTGATTTATTCATAAGAAAAGCTTTGGCTTCACATCAGTTTTTTTTCAATTACCATCAAATCCACCAGACTGTCCCTGTCACCTGCACTGCTGGGGCCATCTAAAATCAAGATTTGAAACAAGCAACCTGTCACATTCAACTGCCAGTTGGAATCCCATTCACTTTTTCATGTGAGTATGTAACATAATTGGAATTTTCAAGTCCTGATGGAAATTGAATAATCAAGTCTGATTCCCATGAATATGCAAGGTGAAGGAAATAATAAAAACAGAAAATAATATGTAAATAAGAATTTGTAAATCAAATGTTTTTATCTACATAATTTGGAGCCACAGTGGGGTTACTATTACTAACATGGGTTGAAAACTTAGGTTTTCAGTGCCTCATAGTCAAATCAATACCAATCACTCAGAAATAGTTTTACAGTGATATCCTAAAGCTATTAAAAGGGGCAATGGGAAAATAACTCTTGCTAAATTCAATGGCAAGATTAAATTTCCCATTCCCAGGCCCTAGTCCATGATTTAATTTTGATCACGCCACATTAAAAATCTTGAATTTATGGTCCCAGTTTAACTCTCTAATAATGCTATTTCAATTCTGAAATAGAAATAGCCTGAGGCTCCACCAAATTTACCAAATGAAGTTCAGCCAAGGCTGCTATTATTATTATTGTTAATCTGCAATATTTGAAATTTTAATAAAATTAGAGTGATTGCAACTAGTCTACACAGTAGGATTAGCCAGGATTTGGGCCAGACTCATTCACAAAGAGACTTTTTGGAAGTATGACTTGTAAGCTTAAATTTTAAGATGGCTCTGATTCTGAATCAGAGTCATGACTATGGGTAAATTATAGTAAAGGTAGTTGGTTTAAATAATGCTTGAAGTTGAGGTTAGACTGATTCTGGAGTGAAAATTTCTTAATAATTACATCTCAGTGAAGGTTTCTGCCTCTGCCTCAAGTTCAAACATTACTTATATTATCAATTATCATGGTGGAAATTGGCATGGAATGAGATTCCTAGAGTTATACTATAGTAGGGAGCACACTGCTGCCAGATGGCAGCCCATTTTGTGATTTTTATGAAGTTCCTGACAAGCTGATAGCTAATCATGATGGAAGTTCTCAAGGGTTTTGGTGTAATTTTTTTGTTGATGTGGAGTTGAATTTGAGCCTAACCAGTGAGTTCAACTTCAAGTTCAATACTTTATCTGTCTAAAATTTGAGTGAACCAGGTCCAATAAGTGAGCCATCAGAGTTGCAATAAAACAATCTTTCACTGTCAATCTCTATTCACTTGACCCTCTTTGCTCTTGACACTTGTCCCCAGTCCACTCAGAAACACCCTCAGAATAATCTATCAAGAATGCCTGGAGAAGATGCCCTTATTCCTACTGCTGCTGCCAATGCAGATGCTGAGGAAGACACATCCAGCTATGGCACTGATCAAAGTCACAATCCTTGTTTATCAATCCAGGTTACAAAACCATTTCAGTCCAGAACGCTTGTAGCAACCCCAAATGATTCCCAACAAAGATTGGCTTCCTAGCCCCATCCATATCCAAAAAAAACAAGCCAAAGTGACATCAAGGCCTCACAAACCCCTCAATCAATCAGTATTCAAGCCCACCCATAAAACACCCAACAGAATTTCCCAGCCTCCCAGCTCAGCCATTTCACCCCACACTATTGGTCAAAATCTTGACAGAACAGCATCAAAAGTAAGTTTTTCATTATCCTACTTGCTAAGGCTTGAAATACTGTTAACTCATGGTATACAATTAAATTGTGTGAATTAAAGGGACCTATGGAAAATTATGACTTTGACCAAGATTTGGAGGTCAAAAGGAAATCCCACAGTGCTAAGACTGCCGCAGAAGATGATGATGAGGAGGCCAACTGGTCCTATGTGGAGGATTATTATGAGCCTCTGTTCCAGAAACCTAGGGTTAGTAGACACAATTTTCTGATATTGATTTCCTGATCCCCTTTGAACACAACTGAGATGTGTATATGACTTTTATTTGGGTGGATCAGGATCCACCTAATACCCTTTTGAATTACAAATGCAAATGGTGTCGTGTCACCTATTTAATCCATGAAACATCTCAGGCGAACTTGCAAACTCATTGTGATGGTTCCAGTCAAATCTCAAAGAGTACCAGAGGATGCAAGATGTGATTGATGGCTAAAAAGGAGGGACATCAATTACCCAAATCTGTTGCTGAGCGGCTTGCTAGGGAGGCTAAAGAAAAAGGTGACTCAAACCAGACAACACTGAACAGATTCCTCCCAAACGGAAGTTTGAATGCTGTGTGCTCAACCAGCTGATTGTCATCTGGCAAGTACAACAAGCCATACCTTGGTTGCAGATTGAAGACCCAGTCCTTTGAGCTTATTTCCTCTATTGCCACCCAGAGGCTTGGTTATATTCACAAATATGGTCAGCAGACAAAGCAAAGCAGCTATATGTTGGTCTTAGAAAGCCTGTTTTTGATGAGTTGAATGTAAGCCCCTCTCAACTCCCATCTTCCCTCTTTGTTCTACCTTGGCTGAACCATACGCAAGCAGAATCTCAAAACAACTTTCACACTCATTCACAATGTTTGGACAATTATGGGAAATCAATTTGCCTTCATAGGTGCAGCTGTCACTTACATCAATTCGGACTGGGAGTTTATTTTCAGACACCTTACCCTCAAGATGATTCCATGGAAGCACAAAGATGAATTCTTGGCATGTCCAATTTCAAACCTCCTCAAAAAAAACAATCTCCATGCAAAGATCAGTATTTCCTTACTTTGTCACAAATTGCTCAAGTAATACATTTTGCTTGTAACTAATTTGCTTGTAATGTTTCTACATGCTAGCTCCAACAACCAATTCAGGTTCCAATAACAATGCAATGGAAACCACAATGTATGATCTATCCAAAACGGCTGGAAATTTGACTTGGGACCCCAAGACTATGCATATCAGATGCTTTTGTCATAAGCTTGCTTTAATTTTCAATGCAGGGCTCAAGGCCTTGTTGATGAAGACTGTGCCTCCAGCAGGTGTGGAACAATTGGTTTTGGGCTGGTTTCCAGTTCTTGGCAAGATGGACAAAACTCCAGAACACAACAAAAATCAGACCAAAGACCCTGCAGTCAAAGCTACTGAAGAAAACAGAGGACTGTTTGTCGGACTTGTGGACAACACTGATGACACTTCAGCTAGTGACTATGGTAATGCAGATGATGAAGCATCTTATCATGGGTCAGACATGGAAAATGCCCAAGCAGAGGAGGAGGAAAATCTGTCATCACAGTCTAAACATAAGGATGACAATGCAGAGAAAAAGCATAGCAAGTCATTGAAGCTGCAAGCTTTGACTGTTTGGGTAAGTATTTTAGCTGCTGCTTTGCTCTCAACATGTTTGTTTGACACATTAACATGGAAATTATTTTCAGCTGGATTATGTCATTAAACAAATCACTTGCTCCTCAGCCACACGTGGCCAATTTCAAGAGACAGCAGACAAAACTGGACTGGTGGCTTTCCCACTGATTGCCGGTTATGTAATACAATGGAATATCAAGTATGAGAGCCACAAGAGGGCAATCCTGGCGCAAGAGGTAAGCTTCACATGAAAATATCTTCATCTCTTTCAGAGTTCAAACTTGTTTTTCTTAGGTCATCAACCAATTGTTGAAAGAAGATCAGGAACTTGCTGAGAAATCAAGAAGAAAAGGAAAGAAGAGTAACTCGGCAAACAACACCAGCACCAGCATGTGCAAAAACCCCTTGTTCTCTCCCCAAGACTGGCAGGACATTGAGGAATTGAACACTGAGCTCAAGGCAAGTATTCAATCATTAAGATTCCTTGTTTGTTTTTTCTTGTCTCATCAATTTTATTCTCTCCAGGTTTTTGTTAATCTAACTTCAGAAATGGAAGGCAACCACCCGTCTGGTTCACATGTAATCCCCAAGTACCTCGCGCTGAAGGAGGAACTCACAGAGAAAAGCAACACTGCACACAAGAGCAATGCACTTTACCCAATGTTTTATGCCATGCTCTAACAAGTTGAAAAGTATCTCGATGAAGCAACGGCTTGTAATTCACTTGTTTTGGCAACCCTTGTTCACCCTTACTTCAGACTTCCCCTTTTCAGTCTGGTTTTTGGTGAAGAAAGTGATGAAGTCAAATGATGTAACCAACTGATCAAACAAAAATTTGCACAATTCAAGGAGGGGATTTCCACTGAAGCATCTCCCACCAAGACTCTGGCAACTAATGTGAACAAAAAACTATTGAGTTCAAATTTGACAAGCTCTGATCCAAAAGTACTGATGGCACACCTGGCCTTGCTCAACAAAAAGAAACCATTGGGTCAAGAACACAAACTTGAGGCTTTCTTTACAGCCAACCTTTTGTTCAAGGCTGAGGAAATTGGTGATCCAAATTTTCCGTTACAATGGTGGAGGGTAAATCAATATTACTCGCCTTGCTTCAAGCATGAACATTGACATTTTTTTTGGTTTCCAGCTGCACTCAAACGCTTATCCAACAATTGCATTGAAGGCACAAAGCTACCTGGCCACCCCAGCAAGCTCCTGCTCTGTTGAGAGGCTATTCCTGGCAGCCTTGGATGTGTGTAGTAACAGTTGTGGTTTTTTCCTTCCTTCTACAATGTCACATGGGATGAGCAGCCTCATGTGGCTCCAAGAAAAAGTGCCTCTCACTGGAGCGTTTGAAAAGGCGGGTAGAGTTTTATCAGAGTTGGTTCCTGCTCATAAGAATAACAAGTGACCCCCATTTCTTGTCATCATCTCAACTATATGCTGTCTTTACTGTGTTCTTGTGTTAAAATCAACCCAAAGATGGGGGAAAGGACAGCTTGAAGCTGTAAGCGCCATTAGAGCAGGCTATACTACAGTAGTTGATCAGACTTTATTCAAACTCGATCTCAATGAGGGACAAACAACATCAGCCTTGGATGAGATGACTAAGGGGAGAAAAAGCCCTTAGAAGGACCGGAGGATCAGAACCAATAATTTGATTTCAATGATGACAGGCTGGGTTTTAAGCTACTACAACTGGGAGGCTGAGTTGTGGGACATCAGGAGACAAT
>LUKR01001686.1:0-11808 GCA_019395275.1 Puccinia brachypodii
AAAAGAGTCAGTCCCATTGATAAAAAAAATTGAGATCCAAAAAACAAAAAGGGACTACTCAACTGTATATATATGCTATGCTTACTCAAGAGTAAGTCGCTAGCCATTTTAGCCTTCGCAGGATCGCCGATCAAGATAGGAACGATATGACTGGGGTTATTCATCACGGGGAGATCGAATTGATTGACCAATTTCTCTTTCAACTCGATCGTGTTTAATTGTTGAAGCCGACGGTCATCCAGATTAGTCATTTGATATTGAACCGCAGTCAGGGCACCCGAGACGATCGCGGGTGGTAAGGAGGTAGTGAAGATAAAGCCCGGCGCATACGACCTCACCATGTCCACTAATAAGCTCGTGCCAGCTATGTAGCCTCCTACTACCCCATAGGCTTTCCCCAAAGTGGCAGTGATAATATCAATTCGATCTGAAATTCAAAAAGTATGATCTTTAATCAGACACTCTCCATGATCTTTCGATACTAAAAAGGAAATCAACATACCCATCACACTGCCTTTCTTACCGCCATTCGCTTGAGCTTCAAAGTCGCAATGTTCAGCCACTCCAGCACCACGAGGCCCGTACATTCCGATAGCATGAACTTCATCCAAGAAGGTGATAGCGCCATACTTCTCGGCCAGATCGCAGATGGCTTCGATGGGGCCGACCGAACCACACATCGAATAGACGCTTTCGAAGGCGATGATTTTGGGACGATCTTTAGGATAGCTAGCCAACTTGCTCTCTAAATCGACTAAATTGTTGTGTTGGAAGATCACTTTCTCGGCTCGAGAATGTTTGATACCTTGGATCATCGATGCGTGATTTGACGAATCTGAAAAAATCACACAGCCTGGTAACTTGGAACCTAGAGTGCTTAACGTGGCATCATTGGCTACATAACAACTACTGAATACCAGCGCCGATTCTTTCCGATGGAGGTCTGCCAAGGTGGATTCTAAGGAGAGGTGAAGCGCCGCATTTCCAGCAATGTTCCTCGTCCCTCCTGCTCCGGCTCCATATTTGGTCAAGGTGTCTCTATGTAACATAACAAATTGTTGTATGTATTATTTAAATAGTCAGGTAGAGGTAAAGAAGATAACTGACTTCATAGATTCTAAGACCAGTGGATGTTTAGACATTCCAAGATAATCATTGCTACACCAAACTGTGACTTCTTCCTTTGGTTCGGCCGTATGAGCGATGGGGAACTTGGCTGCCAATCGATTAATATTATTAAAACTGAAAGCATGATGTTTTGGTCATTAGTATAATCGCTTTCTTGAAAGGAGAAGATAAGAAGAAGAAGAAGACGAAACTATCGGTAACTCTTATCTTGATGTTTCTTATCCAATTCGTTATTGTAAAACTTTTCATAATCGAAAAGAGTTTGGTTTTGATTGGGTTCGATTTTTGCTGAGGACAAGGGAGATTGTTTACTTTCGCTCGATTGTTTTGGGTAGAGGTTCTTGATATTAAGATTAGCAGTCTTAGCATAGTGACGATGAGATTGAGGATCTAAGCTCAGAACTGGTCCCAATATCGGACAAGCTTGAGCTCTTAACCTGAGTCTGGTGACCCCCATGATCGAGTGAGTTGACATCTTCCGTAAGGTGATGGGTGAGCTTCGTCCTAAGAATGGACAGATCTGTCTGAAGATTCGAAGTTGAGATGATGCCAACTGGGCATCCATCGTATCGTTGTCTGTGATTAGTGAGTTTCCCTGTTTTGGTTTGTGTTGGATTTTTTCCTGCTCGGCTTCCTCTCGCTTCACATCAATAGTTCATCAACAGGCTCCAGTGGTATTCCATTGCCCCCCAGTGGAATTCCACCCGCCAGTCCCGCCTACTGATAAAAGTTCAAGACCACCGCATCTCTGCCCAGCAAGTGTACTAGCTCCAAAATGCATAGCCCGGTGCCCTGGGCGGTGAAAATATATATGATAGCACACCGCCCGCGGTCGATGTGCCCTTGATAGCTCTGTTCCATGGTGCTGGGTTCTTGGGGTGCGTCAGCTGACCAGAGAAAGCGTTTCTCCCAAGGTCACATCGTATCTTGAGTGCCTGCAGCCAGGTCTCTCAGCTATCTGGGCGAGAGTCATCAACTCATCCACCCATCAGAGTATTCTTTATATAAAGAGCAAGACTAGGCTCCCACTCTTCCCCCCGATAGCAATAAACTAACCACCAGCATGTCAACTTCAGCCCAGCGAATCCGACAAAATCCGAATCCGAGTTAAAATTTCTAATTATTATTGTAGTTTTATTTTTACACAGTTATGCATATACAATGGGAATAGTGTTTCTAGTTTTCACATAGTTAGGTATCCATAATGGGAATATTCCCTCGTTATTAATTCTCATACACAGTAGATAGTCTACAAACTACTCGACGCGCCGACGCGACTTTCCCTATTATAAATAACAGTCTTTTGTTTCACCTTCTTTTGCTCCCTCACGGGATTTATTTTGTAAACTTCTCTTTTAAATTAAAATTCTCATTTCTCGCTATAAATATATAAATAAAATTAATCCATACTCAGAATATTGGATTATTCATTACACAGCACCTCCAAATCCAGTAAATAATACATTACATAGAACAGCCAACAACTTGTTGTGGTATGTTATCCCACGTGACATCCCACGGGTATCCATTACCACATAGACAGGTAAGACGTCCAACGTCTTACCTACATGTCTTGACTTTCCCTCGTTCCTTAGTCATATTCTATTTTCTCTTCTTGTATTGCATTGCGTACTCATGTAGTATAAATACCCTCATGTCTTTCACTACATCTCTGTTCTTCATGCAATCTATTTCTCTCTCTCTATACACCACGGGTGCACCAAATGGTTTGTCAGGGAATCTCCAGAACCGTTTGGGTTTTGAGTTGTCTTCAGAACCAATTTGGTTCTGAAGATGGCCAAAAACCCAGTGTAAGGTTTGATGTCAAAAGCCTTTGGAACCCACTGGTTTTCAAGTTGGCTTGAAAACCAGTGGGTTCTGAGGTTGACTTGAAAACCAACTGGAATCTTTGGTTCTCAAGCCGGCCTGAAAACCCACTTGGTCTTCAAGTTGCCTTGGAAACCAAGGAAGTTCTAAGGCCAACTTCAAAACCACCAACGGTTTTCAAGTTAGCCTCAGAACTCCTTTCAAGTTTGTGAGATTTCAACCAAAAGCGTTGACAACAATGGTAAGTTTGTAACCATCCCTGACAGTAGGCAAGAAGCCAGAAGCAAAATGCCTAGGCACCCAGGGCAGTCAAGAACTGACCTAGAAACTTACCTTCTCTCAGCCGTCTCCCATGACGATGCTTCAAGAGAAGATGAAACAGGCGCTGGCCTGGACCAGGATACCGCCATGGAGGTTGCCAGCCCGTAACAGCGGCGCACAATCCCATAGCGATGAACCAATGTGAGAAAAAACCCTTTCATGAAGGTGTGTATAAGTAGAACGCGACGAGAAAGCCAAAACTGATTTGCTCTTCTTTGTCCCGTCACACTTCCTCCTTCTAAGACCATCTCACTCCATTTTAACAACCATCCTCATCATTCTCACTTAAAAGACGCTCACCTAAAATATACTCTATTGCCAAAGCATCTAAACTCCCGTTGATCTATCCAACCACTCCCCAGTTGCAAGCTCGCAAAGAACTCGTGCCGCGTCTTGCCTTATCTCGTCCTTATACTATCCCTTGTTATCTCAATAGGAATTCACTAGTTTACCACGTGTTACTTCTGTCCTATATGCCTATTATCACATCAACTTTACTAAAAGCCAATTGATTACTTGTTACCCTTGCTCTTAGGTACATTCATTGTGTTTTCTCTATTCATGTGGTCACGTACTTGTTGCTTACTTAAATGAATTACAACTCTTAGTTCTGAATTCTTTCAAAGTTGACTCAAACCTGATGGTTCCAAAGTTGGCTTAAAAACCAAGCTGACTTGAAAAGCAAGCTGGCTTGAGTTCCCTCAGACCCATTGCCAGCGAGCCAGCCACCTCAATACCAAAGTTATTGATCCTTTTTGCATTTTTTTTGGCCATTTATTTTTTTTTGAGATTTTATTTTTTTATTTTATTTTTTTATTTTGAGTTGTTTTTTTTTTGTTAATTTTTATTTTTTAAAAAAAAAAGAATTTTTGTTTTTATTTTTTTTTATATTTTTTGAGTTGATTTTGTTTTGTTTTATATTTATTTTATTTTGTTTTATATTTATTTTATTTTATTTTTTGATTTTTAATATTTTGGGTTTTTTTTGTAATATATCCACATATTTTCAGTGAAAGACAAGAAGAAACTACAAACAGATCAAGTGACAATTGAGAACAAAAGTATACATAAAAAGTGATTTGTGATGTGAATGAGTGAGAAAGCTTTTTTTTTGGCTTTTGACCAAGGGCCGCATTTCAAGAAAACAAGCATAAGGTATGTGATATATTCATGGATATTATCACATGTGTCTATATTGTGGTGGATAGTATGGTGTTGTCACATGGTGTTTGGTTGCAGAGCAAACAGGTGGGCACTAAGGAGGAAGAAGATAGGGAGAGCAACTAACAGCTTTACAAGAGCTGGTTTGAAGTATTCTTTAGCTTTGAAGAAAGGAAGTGCGCTGGCTAAGGGGACTCAAGTAAGAACACTCTGAGGGTTCACAGTAGTGAGGCACAGGAAGGCATGGGAGATTGAGATGTACTGGAAACTATAATCTTATTTTGATGAGGAAGGAAGAAAGCATAGGCAAGTACATGGGTTTATATAACAAATGCAGCAAGCGCTGTCAGGCATATGATGACGTCAAAATGAGAGATGAAATGAAATGAAGGTCTGATCACAGCTGAGAATTAACTGAGAGTGGAATGAGCAGTGAACAGATAATGAGGCTTGAGAGTGAGCTGGTCTGTCCTTGAAGATACTTAGCACTTGGGCCAATTAGGTTAAAGGCTGAGTAGATGAGTTTGAAGGAAGTTTGAATGAGTGTGAGTAAAGTTTGAGCGAGGTTTGAATGAGTCCTGAAAAGTTAGTTGCAGTAGCTAGGAACATGTATTGTGATTGAAGAACTAGGGTGAGGGTTAGTCTAGTTCAAGCAATGATCTTATCCAGGAAACAATGCTGAATGTTTTCCAGAGAAGGATACTTTTAGAGTTTTAAGGTTTAAGCTTTTAATGAGTTTGCTTTTGAATGCTTGATGATGAAAGCACACGAGATGGATAGACTGAGTTCAAATGCATGCTGATGCATGCTGATTGTTCTTACTCCAGAATGTCCATTGATGTTCTTGTCTTATGACAGGTGCCCGGGGTTTAAAAAGCAAAGTCCCTTGAGCAATATCCACAACATCCATCAATCCCATTCCTAACCACAACCACAACATTCACATCCATCCAATCCACACTATCCAAAAAACCAACCAACTACAATGACCACCAATCCACCACCATCCTACACCGCATCTGCAAAAGAGCAATTGCCGGAAGCAATGCCAAATTATGTCTGGGTCAAAGAGTTTTTACCCGCTTGTCTCAAGTGCACCACTCATGACCTGTTTTTCGCGCAATCAACAAAGGCAAGCAGAAGAGGAAATCCTGACAAGTGTGAACAATGTTGAGTCAAGAAGATACAATGCCAAAGACCCATCAAGCAGATCCCAAACATTGCAAGAATGGTTTGGGCCAATTGGTCCACTGGCAAAGTTAGTGAATGGCATTTCCCAACCGCCAAATCATCACCACCGTCCACACCATCCAACCACAAGATTGTGGAATTGGCGCAACACAAGGCTAAGGAGTGGGTAACCAGAGAAAAATCTCCATTTCCAAGTAAGTGATTTTTCAAAAAGTTTGATGAGAAACAGAAAAGATAGGAAATGGAAAAAAATGAAAGAAAGAAAGAAACCAAGAAACAAAAGATTTGTAGTTAATAATTTAAAAAATAAAAAAAAAGGTACTCATGCGTCCAACTTATCCAAAGAAATTCTGAGATTGGTTTTAATGAAATTGAAGAAAGGAAAATTGAAGCGCACTCATGTGGAGGAAGAAGAAGAAGAAGAAGAAAATGAGATCCTTGAAGAAGTTCTTGTGGAGGAGACAGCAATTGCAAGGTTAAATCAAGTCGCAAATACCAACAAGAAAAGGCAACTTGTCATCAGTTCTTCTCCTGAAAACGACAAAATTGACAGCAAAGAAGAAGAAGCGAAAAATGGAGTCAAAAAAGGAAAAGTAAGAGAAGAGAGAGAAGCAGAAGAAAGATTTGAAGAAGCGAGAGAGGAGCGGTTTGAGGAGGAACAAGAAGGAAGGTTTGAGCAGGTTGATGTCAATGAATCCAAAGATTGAGTAAATTGAGAAAAAACTTGGGCAAGAATCAACAACGACATCAGAGGAGTTGAAGAAGAGGAACCATGTGAAGTGCAAAAAGAGAGCAAAGATCAGAAACTTGTTTGGAGTTCCAACAGCAAAGGAGAAGAAGAAAATGAAGTGGTTCAAAAGGCAAAGAGGAAATTGAAAAACAAGATCATTGCAACGGTGGGCCACTACAGCTACTCTTATCGTTAATGTAGCATAGTGTAGCAAAAAACCGCTACAATTTAGCATAGCGTTGGCGCTTTTCTCATTTTCTGCGCTAACGCTACGCGCATGGGGCAAAAAATTGCGCTAACTTTTAGCATAGCGTTAGCGCAATTCCCCCCATTTGCGCTAACGCTATGCGCACAGGGCGCAAAAAACCGCCCGCTACCCTGCGTTACAGCAATTTTTAGCGGTTTTTAGGTGTTTTTTGCCGCTAAAAACACTGTAGCGTAGCTTAACGCTGCGTAGCGGCGCCAGAGGCGCGCTAACACTACATCGGCCTGTAGCGTAGCGGCCCACCGTTGATCATTGACATTGGCAAAGGGGCTGCAAAAGCGGTGGCAAAGTTGATGAAGATGGTCCCGAGGGCGCTAAAAGAGGAAGCAAAGAAGGTGAAGGAAGAATTGAAAAAAGAAATAGAAGAAAAAATAAAGGAAAGTAGTGAATTAATTGAAGAAAATTTTTAGTATATTAGTTTTTTATTTTTTATTTTTATTTAATGTATATAGTTTATTTATTTTATTTTAGTTTTATTGAGAATTGGATTTTTTTAATCAAAGATAGCTATTGAATAAAGTAAGAAAATGACAGAAAAGAACTTAAGAGTATTAAAAAAAGTGAATGAGTAAAAGAATTCAGAAGGAAAAAGTAGAGGAAAAAGGAAAAGAAGAAAAAGAGAATGGAGTAAGACAAAATAAGAAAGTGAAAGAACTAATAAAGGTTGAGGTTTAGAAGGGTAAGAGGAGTGGAAAGATTTGAGTAAATCCGGGCAATTAGTGAGGTTCAAAGCTGGCTCCCAAGTGGTGCGGTCTGCATCATCAAGGTAGCTGTGAGAGAAAGAAAAGTTCTAGTGACATGTCCGGGATTTCTGTGTGATAGTTCTTGTACCTAGTCTACTCCACGTCTCTGTTGTTTCATTTTCATTTTCTTTTCCTCATCCTGTTTTCCTCCTTATTCTTTCATTCTCAGGTTCGACCCAAACTGCTCCCTCCCCAAAACTGCCCCACGCTGACACCCAACACTCCGTACGGTGTATCAAGCTTTTCTCACAGATTATGAGACCGGTATCCTCTTATGAATCCCGCTGACCAATTCATCAATACTGATTTACTACCTCCACTACCTGATACTCCCGATCGAACTCCACCCAAATCGCCGTTATTCAAGTCTGTCTCCGTGATCAATCAACTCAACATGGTTGATCTAGCTGTAGAACTCAAAGACAACGCTAAACTCACAGGAACCAACTATCTGGAATGGAAAATCAAGATTTCCGCCATTCTCCAACTAAAACACGTACTCAAGCTAGTAAACGGCACCGAATCCAAGGAGGAGGCCGAAAGACGTGATAAAGCCGACCCTGATCGGTATGAGGATGCCCTCTCAATCCTTATTTTGAACTGTGATTCAAAAATATCCGCCCGTTTCTCTCACGAATCTAAAGGAGACCCCATAATCTTCTGGAAATTACTCGACAAATACTATCAACCCAAAACCGTCCAAAACCAAGCAACCTACCTTAACCGAATTTTCTCCACCATTATCTTGTCCAACAATCTCGAAACTACCCTAAACTCCATTTCTGACAACTGCCGTCTTTTGTGCTCAATCATCGACGACAAAGCTACCACCCCCTCGGAACTTCTTGACTCCGTCATCGCTATGTGGGTTTTATTTAATCTTCCTCCCAAATTCTCGTCCACCGGAGAGCTCCTCTTGAAGAAGTGTCAAATCGACAAGAAGACCCTCTCCTTGAAAGCCCTCGTCGAGGATGTTCGAAATTACCTCCAAAGAAACAACGAATCACAAGAGAACAATAAGGCCCTTGCCGCGTTTCAAAAACAACTACAGAAGAAACCGTATGACGGTCCGAGGTGCTCACCTGGATTTCACAATCCAAAGACTGTTCATATCTTAAACAATTGAACTTCAAGACAGACAAACCTACCAAGGCGCTTTGCATCTCTCACACCAGAAAATTCTCCGAGATTATTCTAGACTCTGGAGCAACTACGTCAATGTTCAACGATCCCAGTTTCTTCCCCTCCATGTCAAAATCCACCAAAACTATCTTTATGGCTGACGGTTCCCAAACAAACGCTATCGGTTACGGCACTGCCCGAGTAGAATTCCCACATGCCATTGTCACTCTTAAAAACTCTCTCTATGTGCCGTCTCTCACCTCAAATCTCATTAGTCTTAGTACGTTCATCAAGAATGGTTACACCCTTAGATCTGACGGGGAATCTCGTTTCAAACTCTGCGACAAGGACAACTCCCCTATCGTAACTGGGTCACTAGCGCACGGAAACTTCATAGTCAAGATGGAATCTCAACAAGCTTACCAAGTCAATCTCAAGTCTGACATTGATAGAATCAACATCAGACACCAAGCTGCCGGACACCCATCCTTAGAATATTTCTACAAAATGTACCCGGACCTTCCCCAAAGGGACTTTACGTGCACCACCTGCGACGTATCCAAACGGCATAAGGAACCTTTCTTCGGTCATTTCCCTAGCCCCAACAGAAAACTAGACTACCTTCACATTGATCTCTGTGGTCCAATAACTCCTTCATCTGAATCAGGATCAAAATATTTTCTTCGAGCCGTGGATGGTTTCTCCCACTTCGTCTGGGTGCGGTTTTTAACCTACAAATCAGAAGTAAATCAAATAATGCGCGATCTTTTCTCCTTTATCGAAAACAAATCCAAAGAGAAAATTTGCCACTTAGTCACCAACAATGGAACCGAGTTTAAGAACCGGTCCCTTCAATTGTTCTACGCATCAAAAGGCATTGCCCACCTTACCACTGCCCCTTATCATCCTGAAAACAATCCTTTTGCAGAAAGGGGAAACAGAACAACCGTCAAAAAGGCACGGTGCATCCTTAAAGATTCCGGTCTTGGCCTCAGTTACTGGGCCGAGGCGGTAAATTGCGCTGTTCATCTTGAAAATTTATCCCCATGTAAATCCATTAATTTCTCTTCTCCTTCCAAAATATGGTTTGGGAAAGGAAAACCCAATCTTACTTATCTTCATCCTTTCGGATGTCAAGCCGTTTATCTGCTCAACAGGTCAGCAGGAAAGTTTATGGGTCGTGGAGCAGTTGGGGTTTTTCTGGGATACGGGGAGGGGCATAGGTCGTTCCGGGTGTTAGATATGGAAACAGGTAATGTCCACATCACACACCACGTTAAATTCAATGATCACGTCTTTCCCGCTATCTCCATCTCTGACACACAAAACCTCAACACAGAAATTGACTGTCTATTCTTGTCTCTACCGAATCTTTCCTCTGTTTCTCCCTCACCCTCTCCTACTCCTTCTCCAAATATATCAAATCAACCGAACGACATTGAAAACTCAGACAACAGTTCAGAGAATGATCGTTTCCAAGAAGTCAAAGACCAAACCGTCTCGCGTGAAGAATCTGATGAAAGTGACAAAATCAAAGATATGCTCACTTTGGATTCTTGCCAGCAGGTACAACATCCATTGGAAGATCTTGAAAATCAGCCTCTTGATGAATCTCACCCCTCGTCAAAATTCTACACATGGATACCAGTCTCGGAACCAGCTAGTCAGGAAATTCGCGGTGATATCGACCTTTCCAATATCATTGAATCTAGCCGTTGACAGAGGCACACAGCAAATGCAGCTATACTCCCTGTAGATGACCCCAAAACCTACTACCAAGCTGTGAACTCACATGACAGTGAAAATTGGAACTCGGCTATCTCTACTGAACTCGGGAACATGGATTGCCTTAATGTCTGGTCGGTCGCAAAAATTTCTGGAAAGGAAATTCGTCCCCTGACTACCACCTGGGTGTTCAAGAAGAAGACCGATCAAGATGGGAATCTCACCAAATACAAAGCCAGGCTGTGTGTACGAGGTTTTAATCAACGAGAAGGCATTGACTATCAGGATGTATTCTCACCAACTGGGAGACTGACCTCGCTGCGAATCATGCTCACGATATGCGCATTAAATCAATTTGAAGTCCATCAAATGGATGTCCAATGTGCTTTTCTAAATGGCACGCCGGAGGAAGATCTATATATTCATGCCCCTCTTGGTTTAGAAGCTCCCCCGAAAACCATTCTCAAACTCCACAAAGCTCTCTACGGGCTTAAGCAAAGCCCTCGCTGTTGGCAAAAGGCACTTACTGCTGCACTTCGATCCATTGGCCTCAAACCCACCTACTCCGACCTGTGCTTGTATGTTTCTGAGGATGCTACCAAGCCGTTTTTTCTATTCGTTCATGTTGATGACCTCCTATTTGGAGGCTCGTGGCCGGAACTCTTCAAGCAAAAGATTTCGGAAATTTTCGACATGGAGGATCTTGGAATTGCCAAGTACGCCCTGGGTATTAGAATAAATCAATTTGGGGGATCCATCGCACTCGTTCAAGACAAGTATATCAAGAATATTCTTGAAGAATTTCACATCTCAAACAACAGGACAACGATGATACCTTTACCCTCAAACTGGAAACAACTCAAAAACTGTCCATCCGAAAAGCCAGTTTCACCACCGTTCAATTACCAACGTGTTGTTGGTCTCATCCAATGGCTAGTGCAGTGTACTTGACCCGATCTAGCTTTTGCCCTAAGTGTTCTCTCTCAATTTCTTGAGGATCCAAGGGACTGCCACTACAAGGCTGCAAAGCATACTTTGCGATACATCAGTACCACAAAAGACCAACATCTCATTCTAGGACAAAACAATCTGAAGCACGGTTTCAACGAGCTCATTGGATTTTCCGATTCCGATTGGAATGGATCAAAATCGTGGAACTCGTACTCCGCTTCGATCATCTATTTCCATGGGACTGTTGGCTGGCGTAGTCACAAACAACAATCTGTTGCCCTCTCCTCGGCAGAAGGGGAATACGTCTCGCTGTCTGATGCTTCTCAGGATCTCCTCTGGTGTATGAATATCTTAGAAGAACTTTGAATAACACCAAAACTCACTCTGTACACCGATAACCAAAGTGCCATTGCAATCGCTTCAAATCCAATCTATCACCATGGTACTCGACACATTAATTCCAGGTACCACTTCATCCGTGATCATATTGAATCAAAACTTATTACACTCAATTATCTCCAAACCGACAAAATGCAAGCTGACTTATTGACCAAGAATCTCACCGAAGGAAAGACCACCCTCCATCGCACCAAACTCATGGGACAACAATGCAGTTTGACAAAAGAATAATCAGTGAGGCCGTG